>JAKSZP010018601.1:0-138935 GCA_022478985.1 Massospora cicadina | reverse complement strand
AAAGTAGACGTTGGTATGTCCCTTGGAGAGTAGGAGAAATAGGAGAGAGAAGATGACCATCAAAAACGTGGTTGGGTGTTCATACCACGCAGGCAGGGCGCGTTCTGACGGCTTGTCCACCATGTCCAGGAATAAAGACATCAAGTTAGATGAGTTTTGTCTAATGTGACGGATGGGGTCTCTGAAAACTGCCACAAAGCAGTTAGGCAAGAGTGCCCTGGTGAGTGCCCACAGGAAGGATAGCCCTGATGTGGAGATGTCCCTAATCCGACTGTGTGGAAACCACTTTACTAAGAAAGTTTGGGCTACAGTCAAGACTATGCTGGCGCTCAGAAGGAGGGCCTGACCCCCAGGGAGGGCGTACAAGGACTGGATGGCCTTGTCGAAGTCTGAGCTACTTTCCATGTGTGGTTTCTGTGTTTTTTCTTAATAAACTGATTTGAAAATTCGAAAATTTATTTGTGAATTTATTAAGTTTTTATTTAATTTGTAGAAGATGAAACTGTGTAAAGCAGTTTCGCCTGCTCAGATTTATACTGATCTTAGTGAGGAAGAGCGGTTCCTGTTCCCCACAGAGTCTGCGGGCATCTTCCCAATGGCGGGCAATCTTTGAGAATCTAGACCCTCAATTCTGGTGTTGAGGCCCATTCTCAAACTTAGGCTGGGTACTCTCAGGGTTGCAGAAACTTATTTTCATTTATTTTTTGGCTTTGATTTACTCTTAAAGCCTGGGCCATTCTCTTTGCCCATATTCCTCAATATTAATTCATTGTCTCTTTTGGTAATATTTCATTTGACGACATCTGGTTGGCCAGAGCACCGTTTGCAAGGATTTTCATCCTTGTCAATACTCCCATGACATTAGGTTTAGGCATACCTGATTGGCCAGAAATCTAGGTCCGGTCCACTCCCTCATCACCGCATTTAGTATAATTTGATTTGGCATCATCTGGTTGGCCAGAGCGACATTTACAAGGATTTTCATCCTTGTTGATATACTTCTGGGCGTCGAGCTCAGCTATAACTGGCTGGCCAGAAATTCATGTCTGAGGGTCCAATCCCTTGTCACCGCATTTGGGAATATTTTGTTTGGCGGCATCTGGTTGGCCAGAGCGCCATTTTTGAGGCTTCCCTTCCCCATCAGCCTTACAATTTATTTTTAACTACAATTTTGAGGCATTTGATTTGTCAGATTGCCATTTACAAAAATTGGTGCTGTCAAGCCCCTCTCCCATGGCCTCATTTATCGCCCTAGGGAAAACTAGGGCAATGTGATGATCAGGCAACGCCTTGACCGTTACACTTTTCATTGCATTGGTTAATTTAGTGCCTCTTTACCCTAAATTGGTGGCACATTATATAGATGATCTCAGCTTTTGCAGGTTTGATGGTAGTTAGGCGGTTATCTTTAGAGTCCTGTTATATGGGCTTGCTCCTGTTCTGCTCAATTAATATAAACCCATATTTGGTTGCATCAAAGGTCTCAGCAAAGTAGAAGATAGTTTAAATAATAAGACACATTTACTCATCATTTGAACATAGTTAGCAGAACATAGTACATCTCTTTGAAAGATTCACAAGTGTTCTGTATGGCAACCTGTGCATCTAAGCTGTTCAAGACTTTTTGAGCCAAAGGGCACCTGAGCCACAAGGTAAAAGCGAATGGAAAACTCAAGGATTAGTTTTTTCTTCTTGTAGAAAATATTGAGGAAAAAAGATTTCTTGGTTGTTATCATCTCTGCTCTGCGAATGCTTTTATGATGATGTTCTCCTATTATGGTAAGACAGTCCAATCTCATTGATCTTGGACTTCACATACTCCTGACTCTCCAGCTAATGAGTTCCTAAGTGTCACCAGTTTAACCTTATCATTTACGCCGCCCATGCTAATCAAAAATAATGAAAAGAAGGGGTGTATGTTATAATTTATTGTAGGTATTTTTCAAGTTGATGAGGTAACACTGAAACCGCTGGCATCCTCAGACGCTCAGCTCAGGCTTTTTTGGCCACAAATAACAAGTCAGCATAACTGATTCCTGAGCAGAGGTTAAGCGGGTCAAAGAGGTTGAACTAATAATGGGCGTAGGGAGAGCTTGTTTTGCGTTGCGCTTGTCTGGGACAGTTGGAGCAGCACAAATGTGAGTTTATTTGATAGCAGTTTGAGTCAATCTTTCTAGAGTGAGAATGTAGGTCAAAAACCAAGAATATTTTGTTCTATGAATACCCATTACTCTTGAATTCTGAATCTGTTAGGTTAGGCTTGTGTGCTTGAGTGAAAAACTCCTTTTTTTCTCTGGGAGGAGGGCCCTGCCATCATTTACATAGTTTGTCTCTAATTTCATCCTAGAACTGTTCACTTTGTCAGGAAGGTATTATCTTTCATGCTATAAGTTTTGTCGCCCTCTGCTCTACGTCCTGCGTTGCAAGTCAGGTTTTCGCGGAAGCATTTTCCTTAGTTAGGCGTGTTATTCACAAGCCCTGGTCCTGATCCATGTCGTTTAACAATATGAATTCTCCATACAGGCGGTTGGAGGATTGGATGGCGTCTTCAGACGCTCATCAAGGCCAGGGAGTCAAAAAAAGAATAGCATCAGTACACTGCTCAAGGCCCTGATTTGATTTAATGATTGGTCAGTTTTATAATGTCGGACAAGCTGTCAGAACTGCTCTTCTACCGACTGCCCAATGGTGCAAACTATCTGAGCATGGGCCTCTTGATTGGCGGCCTTCACAGCTGTGTACCGCTCCAATATGCCTTCAGGTATTCCTCAACCTGACTGCAGTGATGTGTCACCTTGACTACTCATTGAGATGACGCCATGTTAGTCTAACACCTCGCCAGTGATGTGGGCCAGATAGGCGTTCAGTTGGTTGGCATGTTTGTCTACTCATAATGGTCTTCGCCTGTATGATAATGGTTGTGTAAAATGACTTTGTGACCCTACTAAAAGGTTCCCTCAAAGGTGTTCTGCCAGTAAAACGTTGTCCCAGCGTTGAGCATCCATGAACCCGACCATTTTACTGATCCTGATGGGTTTCAAGTAGATGATATGAATGGTTTGTCATATCAATGAATGTAAATACCGGGCGATTATTTAGATTATTTATGTCTGAGTAGTTAGGTTCTTGATCACGAAAACATTGACATATCACATCATAAATGATAGATTGTATATAAATAATATTGGTTTTTGTATATTCTAGACTTCCCCTAAACGTTTTTCATTAATAGTTTCAGTGTGGAGATGATATCTGAAAAGAAGCCATTCCATGACCTCCTTGACGTTTTTGGTAGGTACACTAACCTTTTAATCTACTGACTGAGAGGCCAGAAGTCCTATGGGGTGATCCCCATGGCGGGATCATCAGCTTCCTCATTTACAAACTGCTGAGGTAGAAATGGACATAGGGGGGCTCCCCTGTGTCCATAGGTTAAGTGGGATACTTGTCCGTTAAGCTGATACCGAAGTGATTGTGATCTTAGGTCATGTTAGTTGATTCCTTGGTTTCTTTTATAGTATTATCAAAAGTGCCTCAGTATTGAGCACCAGAAATTTGCAATTGAAACTGAAACTAGGTAAGATAGGCACAGGTGTTTTTGCACTGAAAATAGGTATAACATTGTGAAAACAGTATACTTTCAAATAAGCTTTATTCTTGATAAGAATTTAAGCCTTGAAAAAATGAATTCCACATTTCCACCACAGTCTTGATAGATATTTCCGTTAGAGATCCATTGTCAATGGTATTATATAAATGTGTGTAACCGTTTATGTCTCCTTATTGTACAAGATCAGACCAATTTATACCTTCCTCATGTAAGTCAATCTTTCCTCAAGACCCCAAATCTTTTAGCGTTTCCCATACATGCTCCATAATTGAGCATTAAATAACAGCGTCTGAGACCTGACAGCTGTCTTTCCAACGTCGGGTACAGCTTGGTAACTTCTTTCCAACAACTAAGCAACTTTAGCGCATCATTTAGCAAGGAAAGCTTAATACAAATTGACTAGATGATTCTGGTAGTTTCTGATAGTATGAAAAGAAATGGTTAAAGGAACTGTACATTCTTCAATAAGCAGATAAATTTTTGATATAAAAAGTTGTGATTGTAAAAATAAATGAATAAATGCCTAGAGTCTGGTCAAAAAATGTATTTACATATAGGATGACGCAGCAACTGTAATCATTTTGCCAAAGGATACAGATAAAGGGACAAGGGTAAAGGCGAAGTCTATAGGGCATTGGGGGAATTAAGGTTGGTGGCAATATTCTGCATTGTTCAAACTCTAATCTCAACACATAGAATTATTAAAACTCTGCTTTTCTTAAAATGTATTGAACAATAGTTCTTTACTCTAAAATTGACAGCTCCTAAATACGCTGAAGTTTCAACTTGCTTGCTTTGATAGAAAAGAGTTTATTTTTGTCAAATAAAACTGCTTGCACATTTTAATGATATAAAAGTTTCTATCCAAGACCAGATCATAAACATTATGTCTTAAAAAATCCAGAAAACATAAAGAGAATTATTCTGGATTGAATCAATATAATTTAGTAATAGAATTAATGACCTTTGTAAACATTGAATGACACACAATCTCCTGGTCCTCTCTGGGATTTAGGGTGATACTGAGCATTTATGTTCTGTATTTTCTGTGCCTCCCAGAACTCCTGACATGCCTGGACCCCATCAAACTCTGATGCACCGGATACCCTGTTAATACTGGCAGACCTGGCCTCCCTGGGCCCCCTGGGACACCAAATCCCGGAGATAGTTCAGGGAAACTGGGAGAAAGACTCAACTCCTTGTTTCAGCAGGTGCAATCTATTGGAACACAGCTAGGACGCGTTGCTAAAGGATTTAATTAACCCAAAATGAGGTACCTTTGCATGCTTAAGTCTCTCTACTGCTCATTATGGTAAAATTAGAGCCTTGGCAGCATTAGATGCCTCTATGCAAGAGTTGGAGCAGCAAATAAATAATTTTTCGTGAAAACGTCAACTTAGACTTAGAGAAAAAACTTTTAGTTAATTGGTCTAGACAGTTTAACCATATCTTTGCCTCCCATATCAGCCTTTTTATTGTCCACAAGCACTTTTGATTGACAATGTAAATGAATTTTGCTATCAAGTAGGTGAAATTCAACCACACAAATTCCTTGAGACTGAATCCTTTCAAGCTAAATATTTACCTCCCACATCAATCCAGGTAGGTACTCAGACAATCGCTCCATGCAAGGTATATAAGACCTATCTTAAAATATGTCCTAGAGGAAGTAATTATTTTCTTTTTTGTAGATTTATGTGTTCACTATGTAGAAAGCTACTAATTATCTTAAAGCTCAAGGATTTATCCTGTTGACACTGTTGAAAGAAAGGACCAAACAAGGGATAGGCTTTAAAGCTGCTCAGAGTTAAACATGGTAATGTTTTAATAAGAGTACAGCAAGGAGCCAGAAGTAATGGGATGCCAAGTTTCTTGGCCACAGTAAAAGTCCTAGATTTAGAAAATTTATTTAATGAAAAATGATATATGCTTTATTTTAGAGGTTGTGATATTTCTAATAACATGGTTTATTTACATCTAAAATGTTCGCTTTAGGCCAAAAATATGAATCCATTTATTTTCTGGGGTGAATAAGTACGAGACAAATTCCTTTGTATCATTGTAGTATTTTCAACTTCCAGGGTAATTTCTTTGACATCTTGATTTAGGCGATTTTGGTTCTCATTCAATCTTTGTCCTATATTTTTTCAGGGATGGAGCCTCCAGAAATAACTAAAGCAACTGATGTATGGTAGAGAGGCTAGATTTGGATTTAGCACTATACAATTTTTATTTGTCCAAGGTATATGTCCTAATAAAACCTCTTAAGATCCTGTTAAAGGGGTATGAAAGCACTTATAAATGCCTATTAACCCGGTTGATAACCATGCCCATATCAGGATCAACAATGAATTATTCAGAACCATGTTTATGTAGAACTTGTAAGGCCTGAACCAGGAGGTATTGAGCTTGCTAGTTTTCCCAAAGGAGATGGTGAAATACCATCACTAAGTCTCATTTTATACACCGGCACAAAGGCTTTTTTTAAATTGTTTTTTCCAGTCTCCCTAGTGTGGTATGTACCAAGGCATCCATGAATAAAGATTTCAAATGAATATCCTATATTGTACAGCCTTAATTTGATCTCAGAGTTCTCAGGAGTTGCTAAAGATATTATGGGATGTAGACTTTTTTATAAAGAGAGTTCATAACATAAAGTGCCTCAAAAAGTGACATTTATTTATCCAGTGGTAGCTAACCAGATAGGCTATTAAAAAAACTCTTTAGGAAATAGTTCCATCATAATTGGTTTTATAAGACATTAATCTTAGAATAGAAATGAAATTGGTATTAACCTTCTCCACGGCTCCATTTGTGAAAGGGTTGTAGGGTTACAAAAAGGTTTAATTTGTTGAATATAGTAGCCAATTCCTAAATCACCTCTGCTTTGAATTTGGCCAATGTTAGATAAAAGCACTCATGGGATACCATGATGAGCAAAAATATATGTTAATAAAAGAATAGAGCGGTTGCCCAGGAGGTGGCCATAGTAACAGATACAGCTTAAATCCATTTGGTTAGGTGTCATGTGACTAATATAATATACCAATGAACATGGAATTGTTTAAGCAATAGATCTATGAAAATGACTTTTACAATATGAAATAGGGATGAAGGGTTAAATACTTGATGTCAAAATCTTGGATTAAGTATTTCATGTTGGTGGCAAGGAATACATACATCCAAAACATCTTTAAATAATTGAAGAATTTCAACCCAGTTATATTGAGACTCTAAACATTGGTGGGTCTTTCATACCTCTCCATGACCAGTGATAGTATGACCCTCCATAATAACTTCATTTCTATCATAGGGATTACATAATGAAGCTATTTTCTTACATAATTTATACAACATACCATAAAGTCATATGTGCATTTGTCGCACTCAACTTGATGAAAATTTGTATTTCCAGGGTTTCTAATGTCCACAAGTCAAATCGACATAGGAAATTGTATTGGTGATCTTTTTTGTGGTTAGAACAGTCAGGACTGGCAATCAGGATAGGCCATCAGAAATTTTGATGCATTCTACTTGTTAATTGACAGTTGTAACATTTTCATTTTGTAATATTAAGGCCCACTGGCTTAGAGACCTTCAGGATCATGCTTCTGTTGCAGCCTTCAAGGGGAGGCTTGGTCTGTTTCTATAAAGATTTTTGTTGCATAAAGGTGAAGGGAAATATTTTGATGGCAAAATTATGGCCAAACACTTACGTTTGTGGCGCTATTTTTGTTTCACTCTAGAAAAAGTTTGTCTAAAGTATGCAATAAGAGGTCAAATTGTTTATCATTGCGTTGCACCAAAATGGCCTGACAGTAACATCACTTTCTTGGTGAATAACCAAAAGCTTTATCTAATTTGGGGCTCATCAGTACGAGAGTCTTGGTTTTTGCCATTCTTAGCGCATCAAAGGATTATTATTGCAATAATTTCTAGTGTAAGGACACTTTCTTCTGTAACAGATAGAAATAAAAATTCCGCAATCTTAGAAAAATAGGTATAAAATTATTTGTAGCACCCCACCATCTCCAAAATAACCTTAGTTTCTCTTAGACTTCATCTTAATGACATTTTATATAGGGCCACAACTTTGTCCAGTAATGGTTGGATTCCCACTTTTGTTGCTTCTTAGCCTTAAATCTTTAGCTCAGTTTAAAGCAAGTACACTTGAAAGGCTACAATTTTAAAGAAGCGATTCTTAAGCGCTTGAAGACTAAACACATATGGTTGAAAGAGAGTTACAGTTTGGTAGAAAACGTTTATATTGTCTAAAATATAACATGATGCAAGAATCATTTAGATCCCCCAGAACGCCATCAATGTCTCACTAGAAAGTAGTAGGGGCGTTACATAGCCCTATGGCAATTGGGTATTCTTAAAAAATCAAACTTAGAAATGAGAGCACAATTAGCTTGGTCTTCCAGGGTGAGGTATATCTGCCAGTACCCAATTGCTAATTCCATTGCTGAAAATAGCTGCAAGCCAGCTAACATACAAAAGAATTTTTGATCCTGGTTAAGGATAGCTGGCATTATATGCAATCAAGTTTGAATTATGAAACTATATAACCATGCAATGTTCATGAATTTCTTTATGTCCAGGGGTGAGGGAAGGCCTAAGGGCTCAGCAAAGACTTCATCAATATAGCTTCTAGGAATTAAGTCAACTCCAAAGTTACTTGCGCCTCTTACCTTGGACTTAATTAAAGCTTAGTATATATGGGTAATCTTCTCCTATATCTACTCATTGAGTCACTTCTTTCATTTTTCCAAATTTGTAGGGGTCCCAAAGAACAAGTGTCAAAAAATTCAGCTATAAGTTTTTTAATAGCCTTTTGTTGAGCATCAGCAAGGTCTGACCATATGTTAATTTTGATGGCTATGATGGGAATGTCTTCTAGTCTAAAATCCCGCAGGGTACAAAATTTGTTCACACTATATAACTCATTAAAAACAATGTTAAACATAAGCTATAGAGGTCCTTTTTCCTATGACGTGTGAAATTGGAGTCAGGTTCCATTTACAACCTTGAACTATACCTGAGTAAACAGGGTACAAGATGCCTGGGAAGGGCAGTATCTCTTCATTGAACAAATAATTTACTCCACGTATTTCTAGTATATGTCCAGGTTTAATTTGTACTTATTTTATTTGACTGAGGCAAGCTGACCAGGGGATGGACAATACTGAAACTAATACTCTAAAACTAAACCAACTAAAAAAATCAAAGCATGAATTGACCGCCCTTTTTGGGAAGCGAAACACAAAAAGAAATAAGAAAATAATTCACCAGGTGTCACATTGGCGAGCCACTTATTCCATCATGGTGGAGGGGGATCAGGGATTGGGCAGGTCATCATGAGGCTCATCATTGTAGAGGCGGATCAATGCTTAGAGCAGTGGGTTGGGACATCCGCGGGATGAGGGTCAAGGTGAAGTAAATAGTTGTTGTGATCTAAAATTTGGGCCTGGATTATAGCCTCTATGAGTTTGCAATGTGGTGTTCAGCCTGGATGCAGGCGTCAAGAAGTTGTTCCAATTTTGCAGTATTGGCTCTTGTGGTGCATATGGATGGGGAATTTCTGCCAATTCAGAAACATGCTTGACAGTGGTGGTGGCAGTTTCATATAGTTGTTGGATTTCCTCTTTTGTGGTAGGAGGAAAATTGGAGGGGAGCTAGGTGGTGCAGCCCTTTTTTAAGTTCTGCATCAGATTTTGCACACGTCTTGCTATTACAGGGATTATTGGGATTGGCCACCGTGGTTGCAGAAAGCTGGTGGTCACTTTGGAAAAAGGCTTTGGGTTTACGGACATATTGGTTGGTCAGGGCTGGGGCATCAAAGTCTAAATTCAGATAAGGTTTTAAATCAATTGGATAACTCGATGGTGGAAAATTTCACCCAATTTGGTTACTACATCTAATAATTTCCAGGGCTTTTGGTTGATTTGGGAAGATTGGGTGATAGGTGATTTTGGTTGGGTAGGTTTTGGGGTGAAAGATCTTCTGGATTGAACATGGGTCCAATCCTGCTCCTGATTGGTTGGCATGGGTGCGCATTGGCTAGCTTGGGTTTGGGGTGCTAGATTTTGTTTCTGATTTAAGCTCATGGACTGTGAGGGTGTGATCAGCCAAAATCCCCACTTGTTGCTGTTGATGTGGCCTCATGGGTGGAGTTGACCGTGTTCACAGGGTGTGAATTATATTGACATGCCTTTTTTGTGGTCCAATTCATAGCAAAGGGGGAAAATTGTGTGACCGTTGTCAGTGCAGGCCCAAAAGAAATGGTCAGGTGCAGATGGAATATAGGCACGCTGTGGGATATGATGGGCCATGCTCAGCTTGTGGGGGGTAATGGTGGCTATTGCCCGAGGTGCTGCAAGGCGTTCAGCACCACTTGTGACAATAGATTGGAGGATAGGGTTCTTGCTGTAAGTGGACAACCTGACATCAACTCCTCATAAAGTTTTTGATGATAAGGTGTGATAGGATTTTTGCAAAGGTTACCATAAGTCTGGTGTCATCTGGGAGGCGTGTTCAGGTGGTGGTAATGGGGGTACTTTTATAAATTAATGGCTTAGCTGCTGCAGCAGATGCATCCTCTTCAGTGGGGAATCCAATATTGAAATAGCCCTTTTAAGGGCAGAAGTCAATAAGCCCTGCAGGTGCAAAGGTAGCTGTTGCCAGCTCAAATATCATTTAGTTGGTGTATGGGAAGAGAGGTCTGTACTTGAAGTGGAGTCAAAAGTGAATATTGGATCAGGGTAGGGATAGGGGTGGGGGAGGGTTGGGTGGGCTTGTGCGAGGTGGAGTGCTAAGTCCCTTGGAGGGACATAGCGGCTGGATGTATTAGGCAGACTAGATGAGCCAGTCTGCAAGAGTTTTCCTGCTAAGCGGTAAACGCTAGAAGGTGGTGATCTGAGAACATAAATTAGGAGATTGGTGCAGTGAGGCGGTGGTGGAAATTCAACTTGTTTTCTAAAATTCGCCTGAAATTGATGTCTGTAATGTGTACTTAAATTCAAAGACTATAATAACTTTCACTGAGCAACTATATTATCTGTTAAGTAGAAAATAAAAGCATTCTTAATTGAGCTTCAACAGATAGTAGAGGCAATTTACCATGCGTTCCTACATCATGATACTCTATATGATGTAAAGCTCCTTCATAAATCTTAAGGCACATTCTTCTCTAAGGCTTATCGTTCTTGTAGATGGTATTTTGGAAGATAAGGGACACACGGAACCCAACTATAGACAGATAATATTTAAATAGATCAATAGTTTTAGAATGCTCATGAAAAATTTGAGTTCCTAATAAAAATCACAACTCTTGTTTTCAAGATCCACACCTAGGGAAGTTGTAGGGAGCTTCCCAATATGAATGGGTGTGGATGAATAAGCGCTGAGTGAACATGTGTAATGTGGCTTTTTTTGCACTAGTGGTGCCCAACCCAAAAGGGGGAGCCACCACGCATCTTTATTTGCGAACAAGCTAAACAAAATAAATTATTGTAAAAAAAACCTAATATAGCCCCTAAGAAATCAGCCTAGGAAGCCATACCAGAAGGTGAGGAAGCTTTAAGGAAAATTTTGTCTGGCGCCCGCTTTAGCTGGCAGACCATGATGGACAATATAGGGGTTGAGACTTAAGCGACATGTGGCATAAGGAGGTATAACTATGGTTAATGTGGCTCAGAGTTTCATACTAAAATTTATGTTGAAGTTCTGGCGCTTCTTTAAATCACCTGGCAAGCTTAGAGGATATTACATTTTACTGGAGAGCCAGTGTAAAGAAAATTCCTGATATTTATTTGAAACCCCAAACCTCCATTATGGTGACCAGGTCCCAAAATAGCAGTTGTAAAGAAATAATTTGGAGTAACCCAGATAGAACAAGCTTAATTCAGATTATAGTTTTTATTTCTAACAGGCACATCAGCAAACTCGTTTATATTTGGGGAAGAAGATGAGATGGCCTGTGAGGTAGATGGTTGAAGCGTAAGCTTAACTGTTCCATAAAGACCCTCTCTATATCTTTATGAGGCTTTTCCCTCATCATCTGAGATTCTCTTGTAGCTTTCTTTGGCAATATGCCAACGACTTCTTCAGTAAGTGCATTTTACATTTTTCATTAACCCCTTCTTCTCAAGAGCATTTACCTGATTGTGTTAGTTAATAGGAGTAGCTGAGCTTGTAAGTCTTCTAGAGTAGACATTTTAGGATCTCAAAGAAGGCCACATCAATGTCCAGGATGCTTGTACAGTTTCTATTGACAGTGCAGATCTTTAACAGTAAGTTAGTGTGAGATGCTAAAGCTGATATGACAGCCATGATAGCGTCATCTAGGAATGCAGTCACAAGCCATGAGGTCTGGGCCTTATAGTGGGACTGATTGAAGAACTTGGCTGATGTTTTTTCTAGTATGTTTAAGATACCCATGAAGGCTATTTATTGAGAGGACAGGGTCTATTTGCTTCCAAATCCCTTTATCAAGACAGTTTTAACTTGGCTCCATGTTGGCTGTTCCGCAAGTGAGGAACCATGATTTCTTAAATAAGTTGACTCAAACATGTGGGAAGGTTTATATTTTTTTGCAACAGTGGCCTTTTCCAAGGCACTTAGTATGCATTTAGGAAGGATGTGATAATACTTTCTTCTGGTACTAAATCTTTAAAAGAGGGTTTTAAAGTAGGTAGAAGCAGGAGTTGATAAAATTTTAATCCTAGTTACTAGGAGGTGCTAAAAAGAACTTGATATCACTGCACTCAATAGGTCGCATTTGGTCAAGTTTGAGCACTTAATTTGTTCTTCTCATTCTACGGCAGCCTACTGACTCATTAATATGATAGTGGTGTCCTACTGTGCTAGTTGTCCTTAAGCTCTTGTTGTTCAGCTCCTAGAAATTATATATCCGCCTTATTGTATTATTGTCCCACTTTAATGACCTTTGCATGAAGAGTAAGTTAAATAAGCTGGTTATTGATGCAATTTAATCAGAAAATGTATAGTCAGGAGAAACTACTGACATTTCTAAGCTCATATGCTAATGCTTCAGGGGTAAAGTAGGGTCAAAGGAAAGGCCCTCAAGGTTTGCTTCATCCTCGAGCTACAGTTATGACTAAAGATTCTAATTAAGAGACTTGATCTTGTATATCACTCAATCAAGATATTAAGTGTATTTTCTGGTCCAATTCTGGAAGATCTGGGAGGGCCAGGTGGGCCAGGTGGGCCTGATGCTCAACTTTTCCTAGAAGGCCCAGAGGCACTGTCAGTCCAGGTAACCCAGGAGATCTAATATCTCCCGGTAGCCCAGTGACCCTACCAATTCTAAAGCCTAGGAATCCCACAATCTCCTTGGAGTCCATGAGTCCCTTTAGGTACCAATGTCCCAGGGGGGCCCTTAGTATTGGGGGCCCTTAGGAACAGATGGACCTTGTGCCCCTGGACGTACTTGTTAGTATTATTCTTCATATTGTATAAAAATTTTGTCCTCATTGACCTTTGGAAAAATACAATCTTTAGAAACGTGATGGTCTATCTGAACTTAAGATGAGTTCAGACACAGGGCGTTCATTTGAAACAAAAGTTTAATATTTCAGGTATTTTGATAACTTTTCATTCAGTTAAGTCACCTGGCAATAAACCTCATTTATTAAATGTCTATTTACATTAAATGCATTTTGGTTTTCTTGCATATAGAAGTAATCATATTAATTCTAAACATAGGTGGATGAATAAGTAACAGGATCAGGCTATTTTGTCACAAAATCACTTGATGGTGTAGCCATAAAATCTGCATATTATAAATGGCATGGTGTACAAAGTTTATTCTACAGTGACCACCAGCTTGCAGTAGAAGCAGCTGCCACACAAGATTGATGTCCCCTCCACAAAGCCGCAGCCAAATCAGTGGCGATGCTCATAGGAGGAATTCCACCTCCTGTTATCCCTGAAAATCTTACTCCAAAAAGTAAGATTAATATGAAACAACTACACAAAAATGTCAACAACGCTATCCAGAACGTGGTAACTGTAGCAAAGAATCCAAAAGCTGTTAAACCCAAAATTAATATTGACACATTCATAAACTACCAGATGCCCGCATTAAGGCCAAAAAAGCTTTAGCCAAATATATCACTGTCATTTTATGGTTGGCAATTTCTTGGAAGTACCAATCATCAAAGATATTAACCACAGGCCGCCAATGCCCTGCTGCCGTTGCTATCCACCTTGACATGCACCCTACTCTGGGATAAGGAAGCTGCTGGTAAAGATGAGCCCCCCAATCCCCCCTCTCCTTCACCCATTGAGGGATAAGCGGTCTCTTCTGCCCACCTGGTTGGTTGTTTCGTTAGGTGTGTTTCACCCCAATCCATTCATTTTGGGCACTTTGTTTGAATTAATTAGTTAGGTTATTTTATATTTTTTGTTTTTAGTTTGGTAATAACCATTCCCTTGTCAGCTTACTTCAGTTAGATAAATGGTGTCCAAAGTTTGTGAGGTACCAATCCGTTCTTTTTCCCACTTTTGTACCAGGAATATTAGGAGCTAAATTATAGATCACTCTTAGTGGAGAAAACAGATGTTACTTTGACTAACTAGAACTTCCCTCAGGTATAAATATCATCAAGCAGTTGTTGTACAATTGAGCAGAGGTTGGCGATTCTGATATGATATTTGCTTTAGTTCATAAGGAAAAATCTCCTCTGTACTCAGTTATATTCTAAAGTGAAGCTGGGATAAGTATGCCTACTTAAAAATGAGCATTGCTGATCTGAATGGTAAGTTTGTGAACACTAGTATCTTTGGAGGTTTTTTAATATAGATTAATGTCCGTTTTCTAGTACGTCCTCAATCATTAATGACTACTGGGTGATTCCTGATAACACCAGTTTTTGTTGGCACTGTTGATAAACAGAGCTAAGCAAAGAAAAAGGCTTTGAAGCTGCCAAAAAAGTCGGACGTGGTAATGTTTTAATACAGATACAGCAAGGGGCCAGAAATATTGTGATGCCAATGCATGTTTGATAACCTCAGTAAAAGTCCTAGAATTAGGAAAAAAAATTCTATTAGATAAGTGAAAATGATATATGCTTTTTTTAATCTTCCGTTATTTATAGGTAACTGATGATTAGTGCGCCTAAAATAAAACCTTCCAGGCTGACTATCAGTCCTACTTGATTTTCAAAGAGTGAAGGATGAATAGACAATTCCCTCTGTGCCTCTATAGTCTTTCAGAACCTCCATACTATTCTCTTTGACGCCTT
This sequence comes from Massospora cicadina, assembly GCA_022478985.1. Taxonomy (NCBI): domain Eukaryota; kingdom Fungi; phylum Entomophthoromycota; class Entomophthoromycetes; order Entomophthorales; family Entomophthoraceae; genus Massospora; species Massospora cicadina. The sequence goes on along the minus strand of JAKSZP010018601.1, from coordinate 124,055 downwards.
TCATTAAGGTAAATCTGGTTCTCTAGACTTGTTTCTTTAAAGGGGATGGCGCCTCTGAAATCTACTATTTGTAACCAAAGTATCATAAGAGATGAGTATTTAACTTTGACACTAACCAATTCAACTTTGTCTGAGATTTAAGCCCTACATATCTACTTGCTTCAGCTGAGTTTCCAAGAATTTTAGCCCACACTTAGTTAATTGACACACTTGAGTCAGTACAAAGGCCGTGCTGTTCAGAGAACTTGGGAGTTATTTAACTCAGGATAACTAAAGGGAGGTTTTCATAGAGATTAGCTTGTATTGAGGAAATCTAGCAACAAGTTTACCCAATGGCTCTATTAAAATTCTAAACTTTAATTTGTGGGAATTGACCCACATTGGATAATCCATAATCTCTGTTTTATCTGAGCTCCAATTCATGCTCAATTTTAGTTTTAAATTAAGGCTGTTAAGCACAATTTTTCACTGTTACACATTATGGAAGCTCTTATGGAAGTTCCCCCAATATATACAAGACTGCAGGACGACCTTTCTCTGCGCCTAAAACTCAACACCACGTTTTAGCTGTGACGCCTCCTGAAACTTCTATCCAGAAGATGTTCTTCATCTAATGCAAATGTAACTACACCGCATATAGTTGCTTTCATCGCGCTCATAATGATGAAGCAAAAGACTAGTCAGCTTAGAGCAAGAGGCTCTCTCTATTGGTAAATCCCTAGCCTTACGCTACCAGTTCTATTACTAGTACTTCCAGCTGTTTCAATTAGCCGCCTCAGCTGAAGTCAATATTCCCTATTCTATACAAGGTGATAACATTTAGATTTTCTACTCTCACATTGATTGATCATCTAAACAAATTAATACAGTTGAATGACAAGTGAAAGCCAGGCCTTAATTAACTAAACATTCAATCAAGTTGAAATCCCATGTTTGGCCTATGCAAATACTCAAGCTAGCCTCACTGTATGTTCCCTCCATTATCTTTTAACAGATAACTCACATTTTATTACTTCCTTTGTATAAGTAGACGTGGTAGTCTTGAAGTTAAAGTATTGGACAGTAGACACCAGCTCCATAATTAAGGTTATCTCTTCCCAAATTTATTTTAATTTAATTCTATACATGGAAGGCTAGCCATGGGACGGACTGTTGGGAAATTTACATGAATGGTCAATAAAGCCTAAATAACTACTGGCCAAACATTGGATATCCGTCAAGATCAGGTTTAAATAAACATTATTAATTGATAAAAATATGAGTTGATGCTGAGCAAGTCGACCTTGAAGAATAAGATGAATTGTGCCAGATTTTCAATGATGAGGCGAAACCCCACAAAAGTAGTGAATATGGAGTAACTAAGCTGAAGGGCCAATTTTGACCAGAAACAATGAAGATGTGAATTGTACGTGATGTGATTGAAGGGTTTGGTTGAGTTTGTTGAAAGAAAGTGGATACTTTGAAAAAGGAGAGTCAGCAATAGAGGCTGCTCATTATATATTATCTTAATTAAAATTATTGTTGCCAAAGCTTTTGCTTCATGTTCTTTAACATATACCAAGTTTTTTGGAGACCAACAATCTCTATATTATCCATCCATTACACCTTGGGCTTGACCCTGTGTAACCCTTATGGCAGATATTATCTATATTGCTGATTTTATAACAGTGGTGCTCACTACTTGGGGCCCATTAATCAGCATTCTAAAAAGTCCTCTACTTGCCAAGCAATGGCGTAACAGGTTCAACTTGAGGGGATACTACCCCAGTTTATTGAGTTATACCAATATGTGGAACTAGAACTTGTCCTGTATACACTACTGCAGATGCAAATTATGCTCTTTCAGGAAAATAAGGGTATAAATGACCAGCTTGACAAGGAATTTCCACCAACTGAACATGATTGGTTGCCATCCGCCAATTTGCCAATTGCTTGGATGGCACTACCAAGTGGCTACACTGTGCAGAGTATAAACTGAATAGTGTTTCTAGGGAGGGAGAGGTCTGCATTGACAAGCTGCCCCATTTAACTGCAATGAAAACCTACATGTATTTTGTAAGCGGTTTGAGTTTGCAGTAGAGGGGATTTAGATCGGCATAAGGCTAAACTACTATTGTCTGCTCTGAATGTAGAGAGCGCGGACTAAGTTATATGTTGCCTTTTTAAGAGCACCATAAAAAATTTGGAGGTGAAGGAAGTTGTGCTACGTTAGTTTGGGGGTGTGGCAAAGATAGCACAACGCAAGGCTGACTTTTTTAGCAATACAATTTCAACACACGAATCTTTTATGGAGTTTGTGGAGCAATTCACAAATCGAGGTTAATGTCATAGTGGGATCAGATATTTTGACTAATGAGGGTATGGTTTTCATGATAACAGCAGTTGTTATGCCATGTCAGGTGCAGTATAATGCTATAGTACCAAATCTGAAAGAAGATGATGCGATAATCTTTAATTTTCAACTATTTACGCCATTTGTCCATCACTTTTAGTGCTCCTAATGTGGAACAAAAATCCCCAGTGACCATTACAAATTTTCTTTGAACCTTAAACAAAAAAGATTTGGCCATAATCCATTGGTAAATATTCAGGCACCTAACCCTGTCATGGCCTGTTAACATGATTAAGGGTAACAATTGCAAAGATTTAGTTAGTCGTCAGGAGGCCAAAAAGGTGCAGCTGGCAGGATTTCCTGACTCAAACTACCCTGGAGCAGCGTTAGGTTCAGGCTAGATATGATCGGGTCATTCTAGGGGATGTGCGTGACACTCAGCCCTGTGTTATGGCAAGGGCGTTAAAATGCACTAGCTATTTTATTTATAGTGACAGTTTGGTTTAGTTGCTTGGCAAATGGGGTTTTACAACCTGTTCAATTTTTAAATGTCTAAATCAGGTCAGTCATGCCTACAATCAATAACTCAAGTCAGCTTGGGTTGGGACCATCTAGTACTAAAAAATAACTCAAGTCAGTTAATCTCGAGATATAGTACCATGGCTGATGGAAGCATGCTCTTATTGGTGCACCTGGTCTTAGCACCATTTACACCAATTGATGACACCCCCAAATTGTTTAAATATGTTTACTTGAGACCAACTTTCCTTGTTGGTCGATTTCCTTATTAATAAAATCCCTCATTCGTTTATGTTTTTTAGAATATAGTTTCTTAGGTGAGCCTTTGCGCAGACCTCCTCAGGGTTCTCTGACAGTGTTGGTTGTCATAGTTTCAATAAATTGTTTCCTATTTCTAGTGCACCGCTGGGCCACCCTGGTCCCCTCCAGACCAATATATCTAAGCACACCTGAACTGATCTTCACTTGGTTGTGAATTCCCCTGTGGGATCCAACTAAGTTTCGTTATTAAAATTTTATCTACTACTATATATCACTCTGTTTTTTTTCCTACATCCTTTTTGCTATGGCATCCTACATGGTGCCCTGTTTACCCTCTTACTAACGACTAGTTCCCTGGTGGTGTGGATGTGCACTGTGCACCACCTCGTTGGGAACTGGAGAGTTACAGACACTCTCCTGACAAACCCTTCTGTGGTTCCTTTCCACCCTCTCTATGGTCACTCAGATATTTTTTGGTTGAACTACAATCCCTTAGTTGACTTCCAACCTTTGTTTTTGAGGGTGCCACAGATACGTGATCCATATACTAACTGATGCTTCTACTTTAGCTGAAGAGGTCATTATGCGTCTAACTGCCCTGGCAACCTGCATGTCTATGCAGTACCACCAGCCCTGACTGAGAGGGTAAAACTAAGCAAATAAGAGGTGAAATGCATTACCTCTGCTGATTCAAATTTATCTTTTCACTGATATTCAAATGAGTCCCTTTGTGTCAAGCCTGGGACTCACCCTGACGTTTTATTATGCCAACAAACCTTCAGTGATGCCTCCGACTTCCTTTTGAATGGAGATAAAAATACAGAATTGGAGTACCACCAAGATGTAAAAAAATTGTACGCTTGAAAAACCTTGAGCGTACCGTTGTGGGTGCAGCCAGACCCTCCACGGATATGACTGCATTAAAGGGTGTGAATGCTGCAATGTCAGTAGAGAGAATTGTTCAGGAGTATCATCATGTGTGCTTCAGTATTATCACTTTTCTCAATGACAAGATGCCCTTGGATTTGCATTTGATAAACACCAACATTTCTTATTATTCAGAGTGTGAATACAGTAAAATCTTTATTGAAAATACCAAAATTTAAGTGATAATAGATACTTACGCCTGTTAATATAATATCTACCCAGCTAATGGCTAAGATTCCGCTGAAGCCTGATCTAGAACATTGAGTAGTGTAGCAGCTTCATGGGGCGATGGAGCCCCTTGTTGAGGGTATTCCCATCCCCAATTTCCCCCATGATTTTGATAAAGGTGCAAAGTATGAAATTGAGGAGCTCGCTATTGGTGTGAACCGCGCTTGCATGTCATGGCAAAAATTTCTCTTTTTAACCCTGGTTATCCTGAAAACCACCATCACATCAATTCTTTCACTTGTGTGCCAGCTCTCATCACTTTCACTGAGCATCAACTTGCTCAATACGTTGAGGCGATGGACACCGCTGGCCTCATAAACAAAGAAAACCCACAACTATACCTCCTTATGCCCCATTTCGCTGATGTCCGCACCCCAATGCTGTCTGCCATAGTCTGCCAGCTAAAGCAGGCGCCAGACAAAAATTTTCCCAAATCTTCCTCGACTTCTAATATGGCTTCCTATGCTGTTAGCTAAGGTGCCATATTAGGAATTTTTATTTCTAATAATCCCTTTACTTGTCCCATTTACAAATAAAGATGCGTGGCGGCTCCCCTTTTTAGGTTGGGCAATACTAGTGCTAAAAAATAACGTTGAGTAGTGTATGAAACCACTGGGACACAAATTACTTTGTTGGAGGGCACATACAGTGCATTGCCTCTGAGGCTTGGGTCAGTTGGCGTATCTGCTCCAGATGTGATTTTGCATAAAAAATTATGACATGCTGATTGCGGCCGCATTCATGTGGCAATTTAAGCGGTGGTCAACATTGCAGAGGTAACTTTGAGATTTGGGGTAATGGATCCCCATCTATTTTGCTCCAGTGGAGTCCCAAAGGGCCCCATTTGCTTTAGTCAAATTAATCTTGCATATAGCAATGACATAATTCCCGTTTGTTATTGGTGGATGAAGAGAAGGATAAGAGCTCTTCCTAACCAGATCTATGAGTACAACAATATTCGCTATGAGCTGTGACCACCTCAAGTATACCTTCCAGGAATCAGGTCCTAGGAGGGATGGAGATCAAAATAGAAATCCTCAAAAGCTTATATGATGAAATTATTAGACCCTACCAGAAATTGTGGCTTAAACCCAGTGTGGCTCCTGGACTACTGTTACTGGGGCATGGAGAGTTAATGGTATCTGTAGCAAATTATAAGAAAAGCCTATGGTTGTTCAAAAAAACCAAGTGGTGGCTTTTTTGAAACTGACTACTATTGATGAGGTACACTGTATACATGCCTTTGGTTCTTAGGAGGACCTCAGCTTACCTGTAAAAACCTCATCCAATGTAATTAACGTGGTTCTGCGTGAGGCCCTAAGTGGGCTGTTGGAGGAACAGAAAGATAGAAAGATGGACCTGTTTGTAAGATACCAATACATCTTTGCATCCAACGACCACAATTTGGGATGTGCCCGCAGGGTGGTGCATTAATTTAACATGGAAGGGCACCCTTCCATTTAATCACGGCCTATCATCTACTTAAAAGTGGCAAAAAAAATTGTATCCAATATGTTAGCTAAATTAATTAAACAGGGGAGGCTAGAACCGTCAAAGAGTCCCTGGGCGTCATCAGGGCTAATTGTTAATAATAAAGACAGCACAAACTGGGTAGTAATTTACAAATAGGAGCTTAATAGTAGCATGAAAAAAAGATTTGTAACCATTTCCGCAAATCAATGACGCTCTTGATTGGCTGGGTGGCGAATACTATTACTTGGGTATAGACTTGATATCAGGGTACTGGCAAAATCAGGTTGCTAACGGCGGAACAGGATTAATGCACAATATTCACCTCAAAGGGGTTGTTCCAACCCACCGTATGCCTCAAGGGTTATGCAATACATCAGCTACATTCCAGAAAATGATGGACACCATCTTGGGTGACCTGAAGCTGTCCTGAGTTCTAGTCTACCTTGAAAATATCACCATGTTCTCGTGGACATTCACAGGGCATCCAGATCACTTAGAGTAAGTGTTCTGATGACTTGCTGGCGCTAACATAAAAACCAAACAACAAAAGTCCCACTTTTTAGGAGCAATTGGAATACCTCAGGTTTTTGGTATACTCTAAGGGATTAGATCTCATCCAGCAAAGGTAGAAGCTATATGTATGATGACTCAGCTAGGTAACAAGTATGATATCCAGGTGTTTTCGGGGATTTTCAGGTACTACCAACGGTTCATTTTTAACTTCAGCCGTATTGGAGCACCCTTTTTTGAGTTATTAAAGAAAACACCACCTTTACCTGGACTGAGCGTTGTCAAACCACTTTTGATGTTTTTGGACTGCATTGGCTAGTTTGCCAGTTTTGTAATACCCTAACTTTGAGAAAGAATTTATTGTGCAATCAAATGCTTCTCTTTTCACTTTGGGGTGTTTTCACAATTTCAATATGACTGGATGATAATCATGGGACAGCTAGGGCGCAATCTGTCAAAAATGACATCAGATTGAGTATTTGAGTGCCTTGAGATGAGGCGATATTGAGATTAATGGGTCTTATTGGATATAACGGTTTTATTATTGGATTGCCTTTAAATAAGGCGATGTCGACATTCAACAAATACAAATTAAATTGCCTACAATTAGGGAGATAGCAAATTAGAGAATAACCAGCCAAAATAAGGAGAATCAGTGGAACCAAATAGTCCAAGCTATGAGAGTGGTATTATCCAAGCCGCTGTAATATAAGCGAGATGGGAAATTAAGAAAAGGTGTTTGAGAAGTGAGTTAAGGGTAAAAGAAATAGTGCAGAATCCGCGGTATTAGGTATATTTAATAAAAGAGGTTGTGAAAGCAGGTGCTCCATATTTATTTATAAGTTTATACTGTTGTTTGCGGACAACGGTCATCATATCATTGGTCCTGATTGCTCAATGGGTCAAACCCTGTGCAAAATCCGCTTGCGTATCTATTGATACCACTGATTTTATAAAAGGCGGTATTATCTCAGAGGGATGATGACATGTGGATCATCCCATTGCCTATTGTAGTCAGAGTTTAAACTGCCACGAATGTAATTTCACCATGGATGAGCAGTATTGCTTAGCTGTGATATATTCATATAAGCAATTCCAAGTATATATTCATAGGTTAAAATTTAAGTCATGATGGACCACACATAATTGCGTTTTTACAGAATTATCTTGAGCTAGAGGGTGCCTTGCTAGATGGTCCCTCAAAACTCAGGCCTAAAATTTTGAAATACTTCACCATCCTAGCGCAAAGCACCAAAATGTTGACTGCTTATCTTGGCTACCTACAATTACAGTAGCAGCGGAATTGGGCGATTTTCTGTATGAGAAAATTGTCAGTGGTTGATATGCAGAAAAACAGCTGCAAGTTATTCGGGAACTAGATGGGATGATGGCCAATAAAGTCTGGAAAGATGGGGAGTTATACAAGCGAATTGGTAACAATATGCTGTTTTCCAAAACCTTCCATTTGATTAGACATTAATCTGAGCGCGCACAAGTGGTAGGTCATGGAGGGTTATGCAAGGCGTTGGAGTTCTTGCGTCCTTATTACTATTTGGAAAGCATTCACTTTAATGTTCTTTAGACTAGGACTCATGCCACCAGTGCCAAGTGGAGAAACCATTCCACAGGAAAACCACCTTCCATCTAGTTAAGCCTCGTTTTGCACGGCATACTGTTTCTCTGGATGTGGTGGGCCTCTGCCAACTGGCGCAAAACGCTCCAAGTATATATTAGTAGCCATCTACCATTTGACAAGATGGGTGGAAGCAAGGGCGATCAATGATTTAAGGATGTCACCACCGCCAAGTTCATTTTGGAGAGCGTCATACAGTGACATGGGTGTTCGCAATTAATCCTCACAGACAATGGAACCAATTTCACGTCACATATCCTGATCAAGTTGAACGAACTAATGGCAATCCATGGGGTCTTTAATACCCCCTACCAAACTGAATTTAATGGAATGGTGGAACAAGTCAACGGAACTTTGGTAAATATTCTACGCAAACTTGTAAGGCTTAACCTTTGGAATGAAGTAACCTAATATCCACTCCATCTTCGTGTACAATAATAGCAAATCATTTGGTGACAGGGAAAAGTCCCTTCCATTTACTCTATGGAAGACATCCAACCTTGCTAGCATTACTTTATTACTGTGTGGAAGATACTGGCGGAGTAGAGCCTCAGCACTATTTGATTACCTTATCTAACACTTGATCAAACTTTGAACTGAAGTGTATACCACTAGTTTGGCTAAAAAGATTTGGGATCAGGTGACCAATAAAAGAAGACGCAGAAGCCTCCAACATTTTGGAGTAGGAAACTTGTTCTGTTCCATGACCAACATGGGTTTGGACAAAGGAACAAGTTTTCCAGTATATGGGTTGGACCATTTGAGATAATTGAGAAGACTGGTGTTGACGCCTACACAATTAAAAACAAAGGTGGGCAGATTATTAACTGAGTCTATGCAAAGTTCCTTTGGGCATACAAGCAATAGGAGCTTATCATACAGTCCAGTTGGGGTAATGTCTTATTCTGATATGACTGGATAATAAGCTATAGCTCCGGTGGATTGTAGATAGGTTTGAGTTGAGCCTCAAGATTGAGCAATCGATTATATTGATGTGAAGTGAGTTCAATCTTTTAATATTGGTTTGGCAAATTTGGTGAATTAGTCAAAGCCCCAATGTGCAAATGAAACACCTATATCATAGCGAATAGATAAATTACTAAGTGGAGTAAATTGATCTGCTGAGGAATACTGAAGATTAAGAGTTGAGCTGATATTGAGAAGGGAGAGGTTTTTACAGTTTGAGAAGAAATAATAGTGAATTGACAGAAGTAGCCCTTAGTTTAAATATTAAACATAGTAGTATTGTCAGGGCAATAGCTCCATATTAATTCTTTATTACTATTTATTGAGGGCCATCAATCATCATATTGCTCGTCCGTTGCCCAGTAGGTTTACCCATGCAACCCGTTTAGAATCAGTCAAATCTGCGAAAAGTTAACAGTTACCATATATGCCTCTTGGCCACCAGAAAAGAGGCATGCCTCCAACAGACATTTATTCATTGATGCTAACAGTAAAGTGGATATCATTAAGAATTTTTATAATAAAATTCAAAATAGATCCCACCAGGGCAAAGGTTTTTACTGTGTGGCGCGCCGCAAATAACAAAATTAGAGTTTGTCTCATGATATCAGTTTCTATAAATTTAGGTAATGAGTGAAAGTGCGGATAAGTGTAAAATCAAGAAAAAGTTAACTTTGGAAGGAAATACAAGGTCAGACTTGTACAGCTCATATTAAACATGTGAAATTTGGCAGACACCTCCAATGGCATATTTTGATAGGATTGTCCAGCTGCCTAACCTGCGTACCGGCCATGTTTTGTTTAGAAGAAAAAAATGACGGAAAAAAAGAAGAGTACATTTACCCACTGTAATATTTTTGGCTTTATATCAAAAACTATTGCAATGTTGATCTTCTCTAACCAGTGCATTCAAGTGGAAAACACTTCAGCCCACTTGTATCCCCTAGCAGGGCTGTAACCTGCAGCAGGGACATTACTCTCTAGGTGCTTCACTTCTGCTAGAGTACATCTAATAACTGCTGAGGCAGCATGGGAGCGCTGTGACAATACGTGGTGAGCCCAAGAAAATGTGCGTAATTTAAAAGAAGATTATGTGGTGAGACGATTGGCACAGAAAGGAGTCAATAACTTCTGTGCTGAAGTTGCAGTGTCAAACCATTGAGAGAACTTGGGCAAAGTAAGATTAGATAGGCAAAGCCTACTCCATCAGGAGCGCCTGTGCCACTGGGCAAGATTAAGTAAAAGACATGTAAACCATTATATGCTTAATAAATTAATTCTTAGGTGGCGGTGAAGTGTGAAATATGGGGGCAAAATCCCAATGGTAAAAGAATGAGGTCTACGTGATAATAGACAGCAACTGCACATTGTATACATGAGGGCGATATATGTTAGGAAGAAGGAAAGAGTGTTTGGGAATGATGTAATAGAGGCTTAGGGTAGAGTTCAGGACGCAAAGCTCAATATGTCACTGTGGGGGGATCAACCATAGAAGACCACTGGTATGTGGCAAAGTTCATTTAACAATTCATATCACCAACCACGAAGGTAGTAGGTGTAAGGCAAAGAATAGCTTCATCTGAAAAAATCCTTGATTAACCTGAGCATAGGCTGGAGCGTATACACTATTGATTTTGTGTACTTCTTCGCACCAAGAGAATTTAATGGGCAGCACGCAGCCAAACAAAAAAGTTTTGAGAGATAAAAACTAAATTTACTGTTTGCCTGTACTAAATCCCCACAATTCAGTGACCAAAGAGGCAGATTCAGAAGCATGCATGCTTATTTTTCTTCATAATCTTACAGACAGTGGGTTTTCTGTACCGCCAGGATGTCCACAGGTAGATTTTTTAGGAAACTCAGTTCCTTGTCCCAGGATGAAGAGGCCTTGAGTCCTGTGATGTTCAACGTCCTGATATCTACTTTGACGCTCATCACGCCTCATGTGCAAGGGGAAGGACCCAGACCTACCCCTTCACTTTCCATGAGCACTGATGATTTCTTGATGAGAGTACATACTGGTGTTCAGGGACAGTAGTGTAGTTTAAACCTTAGAGATTACAACTTTGGATTTTTTTTGTTTGTAGGTGCATGAGGATTTCAATTGTGAATGCTTGTGGTACACCAGCAGAAAGCTCACTACATTTGGTTGAGATTAATTGGGGAAACTAGGTTCAAGTCAGTGCACAGGTTGCATGCATGGGTGTGCAAAGCCCAGATGGTTTGATCAAGGACTAGTTGGCACAATCTGATTGGCTGGCAGTTTTGGATTGAGCCAAGGCAGAAAATCAACCTTATCAGCCTGATTCTGGTCAGGCAAGATAAAGGTCATCACCAATGCGGTTGTCTTGGTGGTTGCCCTATGGCCTGTTTGGCCTTCTTACATTACTGTGGTGACACATGTTCAACTTTAGTATACTGACTCTTTTCCCATTGGAGGCGAGAGTATTATCAACTAATCACTTGTTAGTGGGGGCTTCATCCTTTACATCAGAAGCATAATCATAGGCTTTAAGCCCTCTTTGACAAGGAAGGTATTCAATTTGTGACCAAAAGCACGGCAGAAGGCAAAAATGGGCGATTTACTGTCCATTGTTGCCCAGAAAGTTTTAAACTGCTTAATATCAATAGTGGGGGTAGTAAAATGAGGGGGATTTAGTGAAATCCTCCAAAATATCTTCATGTGGTGTAATAACTGCAATGGAATTAATCATACTAAGTGTAGAATAAGTGAAAAAGGTTGCATTCTGAATGAATTAATAAACCATAGGTGTCAAGCCCTTCATGGAGGTTTTTCTTGATGTCTTTTGAGCCACATAAATAGGAAGGAGTTCAAAAGATATAGAATTCTTGTCTAGATTATGTCTAGAGCATGCGCTTTATCTCAACAACCTGTTGACTATCTGGGATATAACTGCCAAGTGACTGTGCAGCGTCGTTTTCCTTTTCTGCTGTTTCAAACCAAAGTTCTAATAAGCCATGGTCCATAGTATGAGGCGCCACATAAAAGGTTGGCAGTAAAAATAGGTGCACATCTCTATAAAACTTTTCCCAGAGAGCTGTTGACTTCGTCCCCAGAAATTTTTGAAACCCATGTACACCAAAGACAACGGATGAGAATGGAACATGGTGATATATTTTTTACACTTGGTCTGCTATTTAAAAATCCCTGGCAGGTAATTCACCGCGTGTTTTTGGTTTTGTGCTTGTCTGCCAAATTCTCAGTGGCCTTTTCTGACTTTGGGTGGTGCAATACTGACCTGTGCTTTTTAGCACACTTGCTCAAGCCTTACCATGATTTGGTTGCTCACTCGTCTTCTTCAGTAAAAATATTAAATTTACAGTCTTAAATGATATTGAGTGAAAAGTTTGCACAATGGGAAAGACAAGTTTTCTTTCTCCCAACTTATTTTTGAAAAATGCTATCATGATTCCAATATGACTGGACAATAATAGTGGGACATCTAGGGCGGCATCCACCAAAAATGATATCAGTACAATTATTTGAGTGCCTCAAGATGAGGCGATATTAGGATATAATGGGTTTTTATTGGATCGCCTCTATATAAGGCAATAAGGCAATAAGGAGATGTCAACATTTGATAAATACAAAATAAATCGCCTACAATTAGGCCCTTAGAGGATTAGAGAATAACAATCTGAATTTAGGGAATCAGCGGAATAGAATAGCCCAAGCCATGAGAGCAGTATTGCCTGAAGCTGCTGTATATAAGCAAGTTGGGCGATTGAGAGATGTAGGTGGTTAGTAGAGAAGAAATGGGACAGCGAAAGGTCACAGTATTTATTAAATGTAAATAAAAAAACGATCGGGGCAATTGCTCCTATTCTTAAGTATATTTTCTATTGTGTCCAAAGGACTGACAATCCCCACATCGTCTGTCTGTTGCTCAGTGGGTTCAACCTGTATGAACAACATGACAGATCCTAATGATACTGTCCAAATTTACAACAGTGGTGCTCACTACAGGGGGCCCATTGATCAACAATCTAACTCTCCAGAACTTTAGTCTCCTATGCCTTACACAAGTTGTGTTGCTGGGGAATATTCACGGAATAACGCACCAGTTGGATATAAAGACCTCAAACTTACTTTAGATGTGGTGCTCAAAAAACAAGGTGAACTTTTTCGAGAACAAGATGCTGTAATGCACCAACTTGATAGTACGCTTAGCCAAATGCTAATCTTGGGACAACAAAACAAAGAACTCACCAACAGATTAAATGATACCACCAAACAGCTGCAGTGCGCATAACAAAGGTTGACCAATAATCTCAGTTTTCTCGCTGGGACAGGGATGACCATCAAGAAGGGGTATCATATGAGGAAAAATATGAAACTGCTCAGAGCTACTACACCCAGGATGGTAGTACCAGATACAAATATGAGTCAGAACAACACTTCCTTCAAGTAATGGCTGTACCTCTCATTGCAGAAGATCATGCTATCCCTGAAGCGGCGGGCATCCCAACTTCCACTGACCCAGCTCCTCATTGAGAAACTTCTTTTGGATCTCAACCCATTCCTCAGTATGGCCCAAAACCCCATAACCGGGATGAGGAGGTTAATATCGAAAAATTACCTCCATTTTACGCAATGGGAACATTCATGGGTTCTTCAAATGGTTTGAGTTTGCAGCGGAAGGCGCATCTGATAGATGGAAGGCTAAGTTGTTAATATCTGCCTTGGATGTCAGAAGCTCCGGTCAGGTCACCTGTTACCTCCCAAGTAGCTTTGTCACCTATAAGGACGTGAAGGATACCATACTCCGCCTGTTTGGGGGTACTTCAAAGATGTCACAGCGGAAAGCATAATTTTTAACAATCAGATTACATTGGAATAAGCTCTCCTGGAATTCTCTGATTGATTCACAACAGAAGCCAATGTGCTGATTGGAGCAGGGTATTTAGCAGAAGCCGACGTATGAATTGCTATGACTTCTGTGGTGAAGCCATATTGCAAGCTTCATAATGTCATTTCGCCACTTCTGGATGATGACGTACCTCTGCTCAAGATTTTACAGTTTTTTCATCGCGTATCCCCTAAAATTCTACTGACAAATATGGAATAGAAGACTAATTGCCGCTACTGCACTCTATTATCCAGGAGAATACTCTCGTCCAACTCCAGCTCTGGTTAGTAATCCTCGGCCTTACTATAACTCTGCACCTCATCCATGGCCAAATTATACTCAACAGTATGATCAGTGACAATGAGCTGGCCATGAAAATCGTCAGCAACCCAGTTATCGATCAGGACCTAGCTATGCTGACTGGCAACAATCAGCTTACTTACCTGTGGCTGGTTACGCTGAATGACCTCAAACTTTCCGGTCTGGACCCTCTTATGATAATTAAGGGCGTGGCTCTTATGGGGCTAACTGTTATGAATGCAGTCACCCTGGTCATTTGGCAAAATTCTGCTATAACCACCATGTGAACTACATACATCAAGATCAATACTATCAGGGAAAAGATGGAGCAGAGTAGAGATGGGAACCTATACCTCCTCGATACCTACTCAAAACGTCCCCAAATCAATAATAGTATACCCTGCGGAAATCCCTCAGTATGATGATGGACTTATATATCAACAGCCAGTTGGAGGAGTAAACGTAGTAACCTGAGCTCACGCCAAGGAGGATGCAGAAGAAGAGTCACCCAAACAACTGAAGCCATATGCGTGTCAAATGCTTGATCAAGCTTCCTCAGAAAAACTTGATTCTGCCGCGGATGCGCCAACTCTGAAAGGAGTAAATGTCGCCCTTCCAGTAGATGCCATTGTCAAAGAATACCCCCAAGTTGGTGAGGGGATAATAAGTTTTCTTGAAAAGAGAGCCCGTAAATGTTCACATATTAAACATTCAATATTCTTCTTATTCTGAGTGTACATACTCTAATATTTTTGTAGCAAAAAATAGAGTTCGCTCTATAATAGATACTGGTGCTCCAATCAACATAGTTTCCACTAAAACAATGACAATATTGACTTTAAAACCTGATGTGACCATCAAATGGTGTACAGAACTGCTGGAGCAGAAAGCACCATCTCTGAAGGGGCTTACAGTGCGCTACCTCTGCGCTTTGGGTCCATTGTCATTGTAGCCCTAGCAATTGTGCTGCCGAACAAAAACTACAACCTATCTGGGACCACTTTCCTGCGCTGTTTTGGGGCTGTTGTTCATAAGATGGAGGAGACCCTTGCCATTCTGGGTCAGCGGATCCCAATTTACTTTACCACTAGCGGAGTACCGAAGGATCCAGTGCATATGAGCCATATCAACCTTGCCTATAGTGATGGGGTGATGCCAGTTTGCTATCACTGACTAAAGCGTAAGACTCAGCCCCTTCCCCAGCAGATATACGAATATCAAGGGATACCTCTTTGAGCGGAAGGGCCCGTATCTATATCTTCTGGCCATCAAGTCCTAGTGAACTCTAAGTTAGAAGTGTAAGTGCCTAGTGGGTTATATAGGGAAGTCATTCGCTCTACCATCAAACACAGTTTGAGTCACATGTGGCTCCAGGGAATATACTTTTGGACATGTAGAGATAAAGGTTCTGTTAGCAAACCTCCAGAGCGAACCAATGCAAATCTGCTGACACCAAATTGTAGCGTATTTACAACTGATTCCAATAGACGAGGTCTGTCAGGTTCATGATTTCAGGTCATTGGATGAATTTCGTCTACTGGCCAAGACACCTGCTGACATACTAACAGTGGCACCAAGGAGTAATTTAATAGGACTATCAGAAGAACAAAAAGACCAAGAAATAGCTTTAATTCAGAAATATAAGGGGATTTTCACTGTTGACAGTCATGACTTAGGGTGTGCTCAGGGGGTCATCCATTGGGTAGACAAAGAGATCATCATCCTATAAGGTCTTAGCCAATCCACCAATTGTGGGCAGCGGAAAACATTGTCACTGATGAAATTGACAAGTTGCTAGAGCAAGGGATGCTTGAAGTGTCCAAAGGCCTGCAAGATTCGCCTGTTCTAATTGTAAAAAAGAAGGATGGCACTAACCATGTAGTAATAGACTACCAGAAGCTCAACAGTTTTACAAAAAAAGGATTCATACCCTTTGCCACAGATTGATGATGCTTTGGATCAGTTAGGGGAGCCCTTTATTTTTCTGCAATGGACTTGATATCAGGTTACTGGAAAATTGAGTTACCTCCAGCGGAACATAAAAATGAACTGTAATCACCTTCAAAGGCCTTTTTCAACTGACGCCGATGCCTCAAGGGCTGTGCAATGCCCCGGCTACATTTCAGCAAGTTTTGGATACTATTCTTGGTAACCTGAAACTGTCTTGCATCCTTGTATACCTTGACAATATTTATGTTTTCTATCGAACCTTTTTGGAGATTCTCGACCACCTAGAAGCAGCATTCCGCCTATTAGCTGAGGTGAACATTAAATTTAAACCTCGAAAATGTAACTTCTTCAAAGATCAGCTGGAATACCTGGGGTTTGTGGTAGACTCTAAAGGGCTGAAACCACAGCTGGCTAAGGTGGAGGCCATCAGCAAAATGATTACTCCCAATATTAAGCGTGACATACAGGTATTTTTTGTAATGGTTGGTTAATACCAGCGCTTTAACCTAATCTTAGCTGTATTGGTGGGACTGCTATTAGAGTTGTTAAAAAGGATGCTGTGTTTGAATGGACAGAATGTCATCAATCCACTTTTGATACACTATGTACAGCATTGATCAGCGAACCGGTGTTAAAATATCTGAACTTCAATTGTGAGTTTATCATTCAGATGGATGCATCCCTCTCTGCTGTTGGGGCAGTACTTTCTCAGAAAGATGAAAAGGGAGAGGAACATTTGGTAGCATACTGTAGTTAAAGTCTGAACTGTCATGAGTGTAATTATACTGTGACCAAGTGGGAGTGATTAGCAGTGATCTACGTGTATAAGCAATTCAGAGTCTATCTGCATGGGGTAAAGTTTAAAGTCATAACAGATCACGCATCATTATGCTGGTTGCAGAACCTCAAAGAACCTGAAGGCCAGTTGGCTTGATGGGTCTTAAGTTGCAGAATTATGATCTCAAAATTATCCATCAGCCAGGAGCAAAGCATCAGAACGCTGACTGTTTAACTTGATTAATGACTAATGCGGTGACAGCGGACCTCAGCGATGTGATGTACAATAAGATGTTCAGCAGAAAATATAATGATTCCGCCCTAAGTAATCAAAGTGTTAAATGAGATGTGAACAAATACCTTACAACGGTATGGGGAACTGTACAAGCAGATTAGCAATTCTAAGGTGAATTTTCCGCGCCCTCAGCATGACTGGGAATCATTATGAGTGCTCACAAGGCAGTTTGGCATGGTGGAGTGCATAAAACTATGGAGTTGTTGCACCCTCGGTACTCTTGGGAAAGCTTGAACTTTGATGTGCTTAAAACCATTTCCTGTTGCCATCATTGCCAAGTGGAGAAGCCATTCTTTTGTAAGACTTTGTATTGGGTAGTGAAACCACATTTTTCTTGGCACACAGTTTCGCTTGATGTCATTGGCCCCTTGCCAACAGGAGCTAACATGTGTAAGTACATTCTTGTGGCTATCAACCACTTGACCCAGTGGGTCAAAGCAAGGGCGATATGGGACTTGGGGCGGTTACTGTTCCCAGGTTTGTGATGGAATGCATTATTCAGCGACACAGCTGCCCTCAATTTATTCTCACAGATAATGGAACCAACTTCACCTCGCACATCCTACCCAAACTGAACAAGCTTATGGGAATTTGCGGGGTGCTGACAACCCCGTACCACCCCAAATCCAATGGAATGGTCAAATGGGTGAATGGTTCTCTAGTGAATATACTATGAAATAGTAACAGATCAACCTTCTGATTGGAGCTCCCTCCTTTCCACTGCCGTGCTCGCCTATAACATTAGTTACCATTCTGCCACGTGGAAGAGCCCCTTCCAACTACTATATGGCTGACACCTGGCTCTTCCAGCATTACTCTATTTGTGTGTAGAAGACACCAGTGGACTGGAACCCCACTGCTATTTGACTAACCTCGCAAACATTCTGATCAAACTGCAAAACAAAGAATATTCCCTCAGCTTAGCCAAGAAGATCAGGAATCAGGATGCTAATCGGGCATGTCATAGCAGTTGGGGCTGTTCAAGGAAGGCGAATGGTTCTCTTCCATGACCAACATGGATTTGGGTGGAAACACAAGCTGGCCAGATTTTTGGATTGGTCCATTCAAAGTTATAGAGAAAACTGAAGTCAACGCATATACCATCAAGTATCCTGCAAGTGGTCAGATTATTAACCAAGTAAATGTGAAGTAGCTCTGACCTTACAAACAATAGGAGCTTATTGTCCAGTCATGGAGGGGGTAATGTCACAATTTTGATATGACTGGATGATAATCGTGGGACAGCTAGGGCGGCATCCACCAAAAATGATATCAGTAGAATTAGAGTGCCTCGAGATGAGGCAATATTGGGATATAACTGGTTTTTATTGGATCGCCTCTATATAAGGCAATAAGGTGATAAGGCGATGTCAACATTTGACAAATACAAAGTAAATCCCCTATAATTAGGGCGATAGAGGATTAGAAAATAAAAAGCCAAATTTGAGAGGAATCAGTGGAATAGAATAGCCCAAGCAATGAGAGCAGCATTTTTGAAGCCGCTGTATATAAGCGAGATGGGCAATAGAGAGAGGTAGGTTGTTAATATAAGAGAAGAAAATAGGACATCGAAAGGATGCTTTACTCATTAAAAATCAAGAATCAATTGGGGTAATTGCTCCTATTTTCTAAGTATATTTTCAAGTGTGTCCAAAGGACTGACAATTCCCACATCTTCTTTCTGTTGCTCAGTGGGTTTAACCTGTATAAACAACATGACAGATCCTAATGATACATCCAAATTTACAACAAACGCTTAAGATTTAAACTACAAGGGTCAGTCAAGAACAGTGATAAACTCATCCTACTAAAGCAATTGGACTTATTAAGCCTTGATTCTAGGTTTAGTAATCTTCTTATAACTGCCCCTGCTATAGCCTTTAAAAACAGTACTTATGAATTGCTCATTTAAATTCAACTGATGAAAGTATTTTTATTCTATAATCAATTTATAACAACTAACATATCTCCATTTTAGGATATCGCGTGCCACTCCTTCTTGGGCCCAATTATTAAACACCTGTCTCCTAAGAAGCGTTCATGTCTCATCAAGTATCCTACTTCCATCTGACACATAAATTACCAAAAACTAGGGTCCAAAACTAAACTGCCACTCATTACTGTTGATCCCAATGAGGGATTTTCTATGGATGAGCATCTACTTGCTCAATACGTGAGTTGATGAACACCGCTGGCCTCATTAACAAAGAGAACCCCCAACTATACCTCCTTATGCCTCATGTCACTGATGCTCCCACCCCAATGCTGTCCGCTATGGTCCACCAGCCAAACGGCGCAAGAAAATAATTCCCCAAAGCTTCCTCGACTTCTGATATGGCTTCCTAGGCTGTTAGCTAAGGTGTCATATTAGGAATTTTTTATTTCTAATAGTCTTTGTTTGGCCCATTTTCAAATAAAAATGCATGGCGGCTTCCCCTTTTGGGTGAGCACCTCTAGTACTAAAAAAAGGGATCTTATCTATGCCCTCCTTTCTTTTATTATACCTCCATGCTTTTAAGTAGTGGTGGACTCTTATGTTCAAATTACTATTCTGATGCTCTATTTTAGAAATATATTGAAAAACCAACCCTTCTAATTATGAAGCTTTGACCTTTCACAGGACCTTAAATCCTGAATATGAAAGGTCTATCTATGTTCTGTTGGGAAGATTACAATTTGATCCTTCAAATCTCATGGCATGCTGCCCTCGCCCATGTCAAACCATGTCCCTATAAACAAATGATGTATGTTTACTGTTTTGGCACTCTACAAAACCTTAATGGAAGACCCGCCTACCACAACCAACCCAATAAAAAGTTAAATTCGGGAAACACTTGCTACATACCAATGTCACATTTAACATCCTACTTAAAGAATAAAAGATAACTTTTCTAAGGGACCTGGCGATTATGAAAAATATCTGGAGTCATCAATCAGGTGAAAAAAAATCTCCCAACAAAGCTTGTTCTATCAGAAGTCTATAGTAGAAGTGTCCCATGTGGCTCTCATTTATAGCAACAAATAGAAGCACGATTACTTGTATTATTCATAATACATGTGCTTTCCTCTGCTATTCATCCAAAAAAATAGAGCTCATTGGAAGTAATGGACTATCGCCACCAAAATTACATCACTCAAAAGATAGTTGCTTCCTTCTTTATATAGAAAATTCTCTACGTCTAAAGTCAAGATCAAAGTAATTATCTTCAATAGGCTTGCCAGTGGCTACTGAAGATTGACCTAACCCCAAAGACCAAAAAACGTGCTCTTATCTCTAATGAAGGGCTGCTCAAACTCACGTGGATGCTTCAGAGGCTATGCAATGCCCCTGCTTCCTTTTTGGGCAATGTATTGCTTATGTATGGACTTAAAACATTTATGTTTGCTAGTCTACCTTAAAGACATAACCATAATTTTACAACTTTTAGGCTCATAAAGCTCACTTTGGTGATGTCTTCCAGCCCTATTCTAAGATTTATTATAATTAAACCCATCCAAATGTTCCTTCTTTCAAAAAAAATGAATTTCTAGGCCATAAAATAGGTCAATAAAAGTTTTCTAAATGAACAACAAAGTCAATGTCATTTCTATAAATGCCGCCACTTAAGTCCCTTCAACATGTTCAGATTTCCTTGTGATGGTCGGATAATCTAAGCAATCTATTTATCATTTTTTAGATGTGTTAATCCCTCAGTCTAGTTTCCTAAGAAGTGTTTTCATTCAGTGGTAAGAACAACAATTCTTTGTGATCTTACACTTAGCTCTCTCTCACTCACATGTTCTTATTCACCCCAAAATTCAAAGAAACTAATTTAATTTTTACTAACACTAGTGATATCGCTATAGAACATATACTTTTGCAACATGGTGTAAATTAATAGACCGTCAAATCACTTATTTTAGAAAAATATTATCTATAGACAAACGCTATTATACTGTGACAGAATACAAGTCTTGTCCACCTTTATGGTAATCAAACAATCTTAACTCTACTAAATGTGTTTTACTTCATAATAATTACAGATCATGCTTTTTTGAGGAGGCTCTAACAAATGAAAGATCTTGATGTGCGCTTGGTTCGTTGGGCTTAAAAGCTCCAAATCTATTATTATAAATCCATAATCCATCACTCAGTCCCACTTTATCAAAACTTGGATTGCTTGTTCGAATTATATATACTAGCTCCAATTGAACCCAAAGAAGATTGACCCTGTGACCTCATAAGCCAACCTCATATGTGGAAAGAGTAGCTCAACTCACTGCGAAAAATATTAAAAGGTCAGCAAACATTTAATTTTTTTGATGCCACCTTTACAAACTAGTGTCAACCATAAGGCTACCCTATATTTGTCCCTCCCAAATGAATTGATACCATTTTAGAAGGAAACCTACAAGTATTCCATGGTATTCAAATTAAATATCAGTGACTTAATTATCAGTGTTACTGGGAAGGGATGCTACCAATAATACATAAGTTACTAGAATCCTGCTTAGTATGCAAAAAAACCAAGATGGCCTTATTCCTCACCCTCAACAATAAGTGGATCTTCCATCTGAGCCTTTTCACATTTTTAGTATTGATGTTGTAGGCTATCTACCTCAAGCTTACAATATTTATTAATTCACCTTGCTGACCGTCAATTAGAATATATATGGATTAAGCTTCATCCCTTTCTTCATCTTCCCCAAAATTTACCGCCTTGTTCTTATATAATTGCGCTGTCAACTAGTGCGGAATTCCCAATATAACTTTTTCAGAAAATGGGCAAACTTTCAGTCACTGAGCTAAAGAATTTACTTACTTAATGGGATCCATAAAGTGATTACCACCCCTAGTCAAATTTCAACCAATAGGATGGTTGAATAAGTTAGCCTTATCTTATTATAAATTCTGTAAAAATTGTCTCAACAGACTCTCTACATTGTCCGCAATATTTATCTAGTGCATTTTGGTTTATTAAATTACATCTATTTTAATTTTTATTTGAAGTACGCTGACCAGGGGACAGACATTACTGGAGCTTAAAGAGCTAAAAAATGAATGAAAAGACTACCTAAACAGATTGATTGACTGCTTAAAAAGAGCAGGTAAAACACAGCTAAACGAGAATAAAACCAACCAGGTGGGACAGCGACGAGTTGATCATCCCACTATGGCAGAAAGGGATGGGGTTTTGGTGGCTCATCAATGGTCTCAGATTCCATATCAAAGGCAAGAGTGTGGGCCAAGGTGGAGAGCAATAGTGTGGGGTGATCAGTGACATGGGGAGCGAGTTGGCTAATGGCTGGCTATTTTTCAAAAATACCTGCATCAAAAATTTCACCTAGGTATTTGTAAAAGCAGTATTTCTGCATGAAGGCGGATGGAAGAAAGCTGAGATAATAAAGTTATGCTGGCACGGGCGGATTTTGTCTTGGCCTGCGAAGCAATAGCAACTTTCTGGATGGTGGCATTTGCTTGTTTGTGGAGGTTTAGGATGCCATGTTTGCCCTGCAGGGCTATGGTCAAAGCAATAATGGGAGGAGGGAGACCCTTGGCAAGTATCACTACTGACAAATCAGTTATCTCTCAGATGTCGGTGTTATCTAGGTTTTCAGCTTCAGCAACAGCAAGCTGTTGGTCATAGCAGAGCGCAGAGGAGTTAAGTTTGGGGGTGTAAAAACGCCGAGGGATCTGAATGACGTGCTGTACCTTTATAAATTCTTCAATTTGGGTATTTTATTAAATAATTACATAACCTACTTCATCAGCTTCATCCAATGAGGTCCATGGATTCACCTCATAAGGGTAATTGGGGTCAATGAATTGATGGGCTGTGGCTGGTGATTGAAGAATATTGTGTAACGAACTGTTGTCTAAGCCAATTCCTGATTGGTTGAGGCGCAGGTGGCACTGAACTGAGGAGAGGGCTGTTTTTAGTTGCTGGCACCATAGTGGCAGCAGGCTTTGGGGGAGGGAAGAAATGATTGTACCCCAAACCGGAAAGACAGTGGGGTGTGTGGTCACTTGGGGGCCAGATGGAGACAATGCAGGTCTGGCAGAAAAATCAAGAGAGAGGAATTTACTCTTTGAGTGATATAACTTAAAGCAGGATGGGCATATGGTCTTCCCGCCCTCAACATGGGCCCAGAATGGGTGGTCAAAGGCAAAGGGAATGATGGCGTGGGGGGATTGACAAAGCAAGTTTATTGAAATTTGGGCTAATTGTGGCAAATGCCCGAGGCCCAGCAAGGTTAGTGGCCCCATTGGGGACCACAAACTGAAGGATAGGATTGGATCCTTATGCTGCCAAACTTTCCACCAACTCCTGATGGAGCACCGCAGGGGAAAGGTGAGTGGGCAACACCACAAAGTGAACCACCATTGTGGTGTTGATGGTGAGCCAGGTGCATGTTGTGAGGATAGGGGTGCCCCAGAAAACTAGGGGAACAGTGGCCGCAGTGGAGGCGTCAGCTTCACAGGTGAATCCTAGATCAAAATACCCCTTATAGGTACAGAAATAAATAAACCCAGCTGGCAGCATCACCACCTGTACCAAGTCAATAATAGCTTTCTCTGCATATGAGAAAAATTCCCATATTTGATCCAAAGGCTAAAATGCAGCTGGTATTGGGGGAGAATGAATGGGCTGCGAGGCACTGCCTTGGAACATGCCAGATGGATGGAGAGATCCTTGGGTAGAATGAACAGACCAAATGATTTAGTGGAACTGGATGAGCCAGTCAGTGTATTTTCCTGCCAGATGGAAAACGCTGGGTGGAGTTTCACCGTTGCCCCACATGGGAGTAGCTGGCATAAAATCTAAGGTCATCGGGGATTGAATGGGAAATTCAGCATAGGCTAGTAGGATCTTTTTTTACTTTTTTTAATTAAAAATCACTCAAAAGTTACTCTTAGTGGAAAAAAAAGTTTATTAAATTAGTCATTATCAAATCATTAAAATTACCCCCAATTAAGCTTTATATGGAAGTAATCCTCAACTGCTTTCAAAGTACAATATATTTATGAGCATGCCTCACTTATACATCTGAACATTTATTTTGAAAATATTTGCTAATTTGCTCATTTCATCTGCCAGGCTTTGGCCTCAGATAATTTGTCTATTACCACCTCCAGATAAGCAAATTGGTTTAAAGAACACAAAATCTACAACATAATTCCAGCTGGTTGTTTAGTCACTTTTTTACCATCACCAGACGGTTGGAAAGTCAATAAATTTTCTCTGAATTGGTAAGGACCTGATGAAAAATTAACCAGATGGATTCCACCAATGAAGTAGTGGATTTGATATGAAATTTACCAATTCAGGTGGAATTGCTTATCAGGTGGATTTGTGGTTATTGATGTGATTGATAGGTGGTTGCTCCTCAATATTGGTTGAGTAAAAACCAATATTCCCCGAGATTGGATTTTAGGTTTGAGTGGGGCCAATTAATGGCCCCAAATTATTATAAGGATCACTGCTGACTAATATACAAGGGTAGATTCAAATCGTTATTTATTATATGTTGGTGGAACTGTTAGTTCCGAGTTTGAGGTGGCCAAGGTTGTTTCCAGCGCCTAAAAATATAATAGGCTGTTGCCCAAAATGAGATTTCAAAGATTAATGAGAAGAGTTGAAACGTGATGTTGGAGAGGTGGCAAGATATTCTGAGTTAAGCGAATGACTGAGGAGGTTTCTGGCGTATAATTACTAAGAAACTTGAAGGTCAAATCCCAACTTGATACTTATTAATATAAGTAATTTATACAGCTTACCAGTGACAGAATGCTGAGGATATGCCATAAATAATTTGGACATTAGGAAGCACAGGGCGAGAGGTTCAACGCTTGGAAGAGAGAAGCGCAGCAAGGAAGAGAGAGTGGTTGGCTGTAAGGTCCAGCAATGAGCTGATAGGTCAGCAATGGGCGCAGTAGCACTTTTGTACATATAATTACCCTGCGCTTCCCTCTCAATAAATATCTCCCTTTACCTATTCTACACTTTGATTTTTATTATGTTTAAACTTGTTGGCTGGGGTTTAGGCTGGGGGATCCCCAATTGGTGCGGGTTACATGTCAAGGGGTCATATGGCGCTGATAACCCCGTTGCCTAAGGCGAAATGGCAAGGGCTGACCAGTCTTCATACTGGTTGGCCTGCCAACCAGCATAGCCCACTGTCGTTGGAAAAGCGATTTTCTGACAGTACCTTTAAGGTCATATATAAGGAAAGAAAATAAAAAATTGATTATCAAGGTTACCCAGGTATAGTGGTGATTTGAGTGAATAACTTATATCTATGGCCAATTACCCCACCCTACGCCAAGATCTAAGAGGAGTCATTATCAGAACATAACTCCAATTTGAGAAAAGCTGATTAAATAAGAGGACTTGGGTTAAAAATTATGATAATAGCAAGGTAACAGTAATTATGCCTAACTAAAGGATTGATCTCTCTACTTCAAATAATCATGAGAAGCCCATGAAACCAAAGGAAACCTAATTGGGTGAAGACATTTTCTTGGAAGTCCCCAGCAATCATATCCAAAAGTTGGCATCCTAGCCCCTTATGTTAATCTTTATAAAAAGGATTATAATAGTTTATATGCGTGTTCTTGTTGTTAATCTAATATTTAACTAAAAATCATGGATATTCTGGGATTGAGGACAAAAAAATTTCCTCATTCTTTATCAAGAATTTGATATGACTGGATGATAAGCCCTAAGCAGGTATGACTGAGTTGGTTAGATTGGTCAAACTGAGTAGTATAAATAATTGATGATATTTCCTTAACATAAGGCAATAGGGCTGTAACAAGCTTTGAACAATTATTTAGAGGATTGCCTCCAAATCAGGCAATAAGGTGATGTTAACGTATAACAAATAATTAGTAGATTTCCTCAAACTAAGGCGATTGTGAATTTAATATCTAGCAAACTCTTCCAAAACTAATGAGAATATGGTAGACATGAATAGACTAAGCAAAAGGGTCAGAATCAACCAAACTCATTGACATTGAGCAAGACATGGATATTGAAGGAGGAGGATCATTAGTAAGAAAGAGAGAGTGGAGCAACATCGATGAATCCCCCCTTGGGTTGGGACCATCTAGTACTAAAAAAAGAGAGAGTGGAGCAACGAGTATCCGCTGAAAATATAAGATAAAATTAAGAAGTGTTGTTGGGGCAATTGCTACATAATTATTATGTCTATTTATTTAAGTGTTTAGAGGACCAGCGATCCTATATTATCCGTCTATTGCTCAGTGGGATCAACTCTGTGCAAAAACCCTTTTGACGTATATCCAATAGACCTCCAAATTTATAAGAATGGTGCTCACTATAGGGAGCTCATTAAAAAACCATATAAAATTAAATTATTATCAAGTTGCTGCCCATGTCATCTCTGACCTGCACCAAAGGGGAACTGTCTCAGTTCGATGTGCTTGCAGAATCTGTGTAAAATCAAACTTGTTGTGGACACCGTGTTCAATAAAAAACAAGAAGAGCTAATTCAGGAGCGTTACAAGGTTAATGATCAACTTCTAAATGTGACTAGACAGTTTTAGATACTTGAAAAGCTAAACAGGCAAGTTGTTAATCACCTGGACAATGCTACTGAGTGGTACACTGTATGGAGTGGAAAAAGAACCTACCTTTTATCTGCCTCTCCTTCATTTGGAAGCGAAATGACAAAGGGTCAATCAATGAGGATCATTATTTGATGAATACCAGACTAAAAATCCAGCTGAAGAGCTTTTTCGCCAAGCACGCAGCCATCATGAGCTGCTAAACTCATGATAGCAACTCGGGGGATGACTTTGGACCAACCCAACGAAACCTCTATGTGATATCAGTCCTGTCCACCAAGGAAACATACGTACCCCTAGAGCAGCTGACCAACCGTGTGCCACTAGCCCTTTTGAGTCACTCCTCAACAAGATTCCAGCTGAATTTTGATCAAATCCTCACTACACTCCTAAGGCTTGCAGTTATGAGTGGGAAAAGGAGGTCTTCATGGACAAGCTACCTCCATTTTTGGAATGGAAAAATCCATGTTTTCTTAAAAAAAATTGGATTTGCAATAGAAGGAGTCTCAGATTGGTGTTGGGCTAAATCATTGATATCCACCCTGGACATTGGAAGTGCTGACCAAGTTACTTACTATCTTTCAAACAGTCCTGTTAAATATCAGGTGGTGAAGGAGAATGAGCTGTGGCTATTTGAAGGCACTGCCAAGATGCCATGGCAGAAGGCAGAGTTTATGACTATAGGGCTTCATTGTAATGAGACTTGAGCTGAGTTAGCAGGCCGCTTCATGATGGAAGCTCACATGCTAATAGAGGCAGGCACTCTAGCTGAAGCTGATGTGGGAACTTTAATGAATTCTGAAGTGAAGCCATACTATGAGATTTACAAATGTCATGGCTCCATTTTTAAAGGACGACGTACCCCTGCTCAAAATTGTCCAAAACTTGCGCATCTATCTGCTTCCTTTACTTCACCCAATACAGAGTGGAAAACTACAGCATCCATCACCAGACCTTCTTGATTGGGGGAATTATCCCACTCTGTTCAGAGCTCATCTAGTAACCCCCTACCTTATTATAACTAAGCGCCTCACCCTCAAACGATTTACCATCAGTATTTCAACTATCAGGCTGGGCCAGTTTACACCAATCACCCTCAGTTTAACTTTTGGCGTGGCCCCTCTTCCAATAATCAAGGGCGCAGGCCCTACGGGGTAGATGGTTTTGAATGAGGTCACCCTGGGCAATTGGCATGTGTTTGTCCTAATTGTCAGGTCCATTACATACAGTAGACAGTTTCATCAGGGAAAAGTCAGAGCGGAGTAGAGACGGGACTCTCTAACACTGCTATCTCAATCCCAAACGTCGCATATGAAACTACTAACATATATTTAGTGGAAGTCCCTCCATATGATGACGCATAACTATATCAGAAGCCGTTTGGAGGAGTGAATGTACTGACACGAGTGCAAGCCAAGGCTGCAGCGGAAGAAGGATCTTGTGTGCAGCCAAAGCCATACTTTTTCAAATGTTAAACCAAAGTTCCCTGACAAGATGGACCCATCTTCAGATACAACTTCCTTGCAAGGAGTAGACGTTGCCCTTCCATTAGACACTTTTATCAAAGAATACCCAAAGCCAGTGAAGGGATTGTGAGTTTCCTTGGGAACTGAGATAATGTAAATGTCCATGTATTAAACCGTCAAAATTTTTTTATTCAAAATGTATGTACTGTGACATTGTTGTAGCCAAAACCTGAGTCCGTGTAATTTAGATATGGGTGACCCAATCAACATAATTTACATTAAGTTGGTGGCGAAGTTGACATTAAAACCTTATGTAGATCATCACATGGTTTATGGTACTGCTGGATCGGAAAACACGGTCTCCCAAGAGCATATAGTGCGCTTCCCTTGCAGTTTGGGTAATTGTTTGTTGTAGCTCGGCTTTAGTGTTACCAAAAAATTTTATGACTGTTAATTGGAACTGATTTTATGTGACACTTTGGTGCTGTCATTGACATGATGGAAGAGATGTTTATATTCTGAGGCAGCAGATCCCAATTTATATTACCTTTATAAAGTGCCAAAAGATCCAGTGCATATGGGACATATCAATCTAGCTTATTATAATGAAGTGTTCCCAGTGTGCTACCATTGCCTAAAGAATAAGACCTAAGCCCTTCCACAACAGATTACTGAATATCAAGGATGCCTCTCAGAGCTTTCTGGGCCTATATCCAACCCCTCTAGTCACCAAGTAATTGTAAACGTTAAATTAAAGGTAGAAATTCTAGACTGACTCTATGGGGAATTTAAAGCCCTTATCAGCAATTGTGGCTTGATTACCACATGGCTCCAGGCATTATACTACCGGTACATGAGGAGATCAAGGTTTTACTAGCGAATCTACAAACAGAACCATTGCAAATCCGCTGACACCAAATAGTGGCGTATTTTCACTTGATCCCTATTGAGGAGGTTTTTAAGGTTCACAAGTTTAGGTCATTGGATTAATTTGATTTACCAGTCAATGTGCATCCCAGTGCAATGATAATGGTGCCACATGAAAACTTAGTCAGAATATTGGAAGATCAGAAGGATCAAATGATATCTTTACATGAAAATTATAAGGAGATTTTTTCTGCTGATGATCATGACTTAGGATGCGCTCAAAGGGTGGTCCATTGAATGGACACTAGAAATCATCCCCCCATCAGGTCCTGGCCAATCATCAGTCTAGGGCAGCCAAGAAATTAGTAACTGAGGATATTGATAAGCTAATGGATCAAGGGATTCTTTGAACCATCAAAAATTCCGTGGGCTTTGCCTGTTCTTATTGTAAAGAAGGACAGCACCTACTGGGTAATAAAAGAATACCTGGAGCTCAACAGCATCAACAAAAAGGACTTGTATCCCTTGCTACGGATTAAGATGCTTTGGATTGGTTAGGTGGAACTCATTACTTCTTGGCAATGATTTGATATCAGATTACTGGCAGATCAAGTTGCCAACGACAGAACAGGAGAAATGCGCCATTATCACGTCCAAGGGGCTTTTTCAACTGATCCAAATGCCACAAGGGCTGTTTAATGCCACGGCTATGTTCCAAAAAGCCATGGACACCATACTTTGCGACCTGAAGCTGTCATAAATTATTGTATACTCTGATGATATCAACGTCCTCTATCAAACCTTCTCTGAGCATCTTACTCATCTAGAGGAGGTCTTTTGACAGCTCGCTATAGCCAACATTAAGATTGAGCCCCACAAATGCTACTTCAATAAGGATCAAATGGAGTAACTTGGGTTTGTGGTAGAAACGATTGGGCTTAAACCTCAGCCATCCAAGGTGGAGCCTATTTGAAAATGTCTCAGCTGAGCAGTAAGTGCGACATTCACATATTTTTTGGGGATGGTGGGGAAATTACTGGCGCTTAATCCCTTTTTCAACTATATTGGGGTCCCACTGTTTGAGTTGTTAGAAAAGTTAGCCTTATTCAAATGAGGTTTTCCTTTAACACTCCTTTGATGCGCTTTGGATGGCATTAATTAATGCGCCAGGCTATGCTACCAACATTTTGATAAGGAATTTATTGTAAAGACGGAAGCATCTCTTTCCGCTGTTGGGGTGGTGCTATCCCAATAAGATGACAAAGGGGAAGAGCACCAGGTTGCATACTGAAGTCATAGACTGATCTCTCATGAGCGCAATTACACCATAAAAAAGTGGGAGTGCTTAGCGGTGATCTATGCCTATAAGAAATTCATTATATACTTGCATGGGGTAAAGTTTAAAGTTGTAATAAATCATGCGTCATTACTCTGTTTGCAGAATCTCAGAGACCCCAAGGGGCGTTTAGATCAGTATGCTCTTAAGCTGTAGGCTTACAATTTTGAAAGCCTTCTGTAAAAATTTACTCTTAGGTTGTTATCAGCAGGCAACCAAGTAACCTTTTTTACTGCACTGGTTGGATTTACTCATGCACTTTGTCACATTGTATAGAATAAAATATTAATCAATAATAGTATGGAGACTATTATTAGTAGTTGAGTATGAATTATATTATGGCCCAACGCTTGGCCAGTATTACTGATTAAATACTCGTGAAGTAATACTCGTAGGGATTGGTTCATTATGCTCTTGTCCACCTGATCTTTGCTGAGATAGCCCGGTGAAAATCTCTTTCAGCCCAACACACAGTCAGCAGCTATCCCCGATTTTGGTTTTTCTTCTCTGGATCCCAACTTGGATTTTACTTCTCTCTGAGAGTCTTCCAATTATTGACCTCTGCAATAATATTCTTGAGACAGAACAACACAATAAAAGCTGATAGTCTAACTATATAATGAATTTATAATGTAAGTACTGTAAACACTGGTTTTTTATTATAGTATTCCCAGGAATTGTATAGTGAGGATCTTGGCTATCTAACCCTTGGTTGACACCTCTTTGATGAAACGGCAGCCGTTGCCATTGAATCACCCATCCTCATCTCTGCAGCGATAATTTTCCCCATTCTGGCTAGGATTCCGGTTGTTGGACATCCTCAAGACCTCAAACAGAAAGATTCAAAAAACGTGTACCTAACATTTTCCTCTCAATCCAAGCAAACCAACCATATTTTCTAGTGACCTGCTTAGGTAATAGGACTTATTACCCAAAATGGCAGGTCACTCATCAACTGATTGATTTGAGTGTTTCAGGTGGCATCACTCGCCTTGCAACTTACTATCCATTCCCAATCAGTTGGTGATGAAACCCGACCGTTCCCAATAAGTACATCTGATAGTTAATCACTATCAGATGCCCCTATTTCATCAGCAACTCCACCCGATGAGATCTTAAATATTCATCTGGATCAATCTCAATGGATACAACCAGGCGAATATCCTAAAATCCCTTGAACATAATTCCTCCAAAACTCAGGCCAACTGATTTCTGATTCACTTCGCCTTAGGGAATTTTCCCCTAGAGATAACAGGTAATATAGCAGGCTGGGAATATGAGCAAAAATCCCAACACATCTTCCCTTTTGCCTAGATTTCCAGCAAGAAAAGGACCGGGGCATGAGAACACCACTTCAGACACTTGGTCAAATACTTCATTGGTTCAAGTGAAGTACACTTGTCAATACTCAACGCTACTTAGGACAACCTTCGGCATATGGCATTCTTCCTCTTCCTCCTTTCTACTGCCTTCTAAGAGCGCAGTCCCCACGATCTACTGTCATGCCTGGCTAATCGATATACTTGTGACAATATTTGTCCCAGGATCCAGTTTACCCCCTGTCAGGGTATATGACCAGCTGTCATATTCAGGATTCTTGGTCTGGCGTCCTTAATTTCCTGATCTTCTCCTCGTCCTAGACAGGAGGCTCTTGCCATCAATGTTTGTTTCCCATCTTTATTAAGAATACTTATTTCTATTTCGCCCTTGTTATTTTGCTCAAAACCTGTTGGCTTAAGTCATTCCCAATTCTTCCCTTGGAGAGTTTATCTCATTAATTTTGAGATTATTTTCTCCAAAATTGGAGCTTAATGGATTGTAGAATGCATAATGTCAACTTCTATATAAGTCCAACTTAACCCTCTCATCCAGCTCATATATCAAATTCCAAGTCATGCTTCCAGCAGCTCCTGCATAGTTTGTCTGATCCAGACCTCCATCTCTTCCAGCAGATGAGTCAGGATGCTCGACAGAACCTGTTTTGTGTTCCTTCCAGGACTCATACACCTAGTTGGTGCAAGCGGCTAGTCCTTCCATCAAATTACTGGAAACGATAACTAATCCCTCCAAAGCTAAGCTGGCTATCATTTTGAACAACTCTTGGCCAACTCTTCCTCTCCTATCAATTCCAAAGTTAGACTTTAAATCTCTCCTGGATTTGGCTCCTTTTGCTGATGCTCCGTACATTATCATAGATGCTCTGGAGATATGCCAGATGCTCTAGATTATTCGTTTCTTGCTGGGTTGGACCTGCTCCCTGAGTTACTTTTCTGACTCAGTCAATTTTACAAATCCGCTGTTCTGGTCTCTGAGATCTCAAACAGTAACAGTTCACTTCGAGCTCCCCTATGCTGAACTCTGGTCCCAAGTCACTGAGGATTTGACTCTAGCGCTGAATCCCTCTGATATTGATAACCTTCTGGATCAGGATACCACCACTTGTGCTCTTTGGTTTGCCGGGCAATGTCTTCGAAGTTGGTCCACAAAGCTTCCAGACTCACCTGGGTTCCACTGTCATTCAGCTTAAGCTTCCGAGAAGCCATAGTCACCACTTACAGGATGCAATCTGCTCTCTGAATGACTATCTCTTCTCTAGAGCTTCCCATTGATATATTCCACTGATGGTGTTGATAGGAGGCATTATTCAACAACCCCCATCAAGCATCTCTTCTTTGTTGCTGGCCCACATGTCTGGTGTCCTTGATGAAGCCTGTCATCAGGCGCTCAGGACTAATCTTCCAGCTCTGGTACCATATCAGGATTACTCAGGGTTATTCGTTGATTGCCTCTTTTTATACTGTTGCTTTCCTACCTACTCTGGGGTTTCTCAATTGGCTTCCTCTGACATCTCAATTTCCCTTCCCCTAGTCACTTTCTCTCAGGGCTTGGCATCCTCTCAAAGAACATGCTTTTGTGTAGGTCTCTCCCTCACTAGCGTCCAGTTGAATATCAATTTTGATGGGCTGTTCGTTCCTACCACGATTCATCCTCCCTCCTCCAAGAGGCGACATAGGAGAATCATCCCCATACCAAGGACAATCAATAAGTATAAAATTTTTAAAAATATATTGGATTTTTCTCTGTTCGGTTTAAAGTCTTTTTTCCATATCTTTTATCAATTTTTTATCTTTATTATTCTCTTTTACTATGGGACTTGACCTTGTTTTGGTTCAGCAGTCCATCTTTTCCCCCAAACTGGGTCCTGGGTACTTAAACCTGTAAGATTTCCATGGTTCAGAGGATCTTTTTTGGACTTAACCATCTATATTGGTTCAGAGGTCCTTTTTTCAGACTTGACCTAATCATCAGGACATGACCAACTAAATGGTTTATTGGTCCTTTTGGAACTCTTTTATTTTTTTCCTCAATCCAACGCTTTAGATACCTAGCGTGGACTTGATTCACTACTCTTCCATCCAAGAGATTCTTGATTGTATACATCAGTCGCCATCTTGGCAATCACTTCAAATGGACCCAACTAATATGCATCTAATTTGTTTCTTCATCTGAAACCATGCATATCAAAATAGACAACTCATTCCCCTATTTGATATTCTTCTAAGGCTTGTCAATTCTTGTCATCCGTTGATTTCGCTCATATTCTTTTCTTCAAGGTTGTATTGAATGCTTGTGATTGCTTATCAATCAGGATACTCGTCATTTGATTCAGGTTTTGCTCAGTACTCATCCCTGACGTAGGATCCACCACCAGATATAAAATTGGTGGCAACGCGGCCTTCCTCCCATATAGTAATTTAAACTGCGTCTTTCCAGTCACTGTATGATGACTATCATTATATGCGAATGTCACTAAACTCAGGTACATTCTCCACGCGGAAGTAATCCCTGAAACTAGCTTCCTCAGCATCACAGTCAGCGATCCATTGACCCGTTCTACCAGTCCGTTTGCCTCCAGCTGGTATAGTACTGACATGAATTTTTGGATCCCCGTTATTTCATTTAATCTTGGGATCACATGAGATGTGAAGTTGGTCCCATTGTTGCTAAGCAGGACTTGCGGACATCCATGCCAGTATACCACTTGATCCAGGATGAACCTCGCAGTACTGGTAGTGTCTACTCTGGTTTGGGCTTTCATCTCGACCCATCTCATCAGATGGTCAATGGCATTATAATGTACTTGACTCCCCCTGTTCTCATCATCAGCGGTCCCATCACATTGATGGACACTGTGTGCCAGGCAATTTAGGGCAGACCAGTCGGTATCCAGTTGTATTCTTATGTGGTTTGTGCAGCTTGCACTCCA
The DNA here is from genome assembly GCA_022478985.1 of Massospora cicadina. Lineage (NCBI taxonomy): Eukaryota > Fungi > Entomophthoromycota > Entomophthoromycetes > Entomophthorales > Entomophthoraceae > Massospora > Massospora cicadina. The sequence continues at coordinate 89,506 of JAKSZP010018601.1, read as the reverse complement.
CACAACAAGCTAATTAATGCGCAACATAGTAGTTGATGGATTCCCAGTAATAATACTTGCAGTATATGGTCAGTTGTTTTTCTCTAGTCTCCATGACCAACAACATTGTGAGTGGCTTGTACTATCACTGTTCTTTCTGAAAGTTTTGCAAATAACAGCTGCTTCCTGTTATTGTTTTGAATACTTGGTTATCCATAGTCTCAGTGTTTTTCATTGCTTTTTGAAGTGCACCTTAGTTTTTCAGGGCTCATCCCCGATTTTTCCTTTGACCATTCTCTGGAATAGCTCATCCACCTGCGGGCATACCAACTGGACCATTGGCAACCATGATAAGCAATCTGCATTCTGATGATAAGCCCCCGCTTGGTGGACTATCTCATAATCATAGACCTGGAGCTAAAGTGCCCATTGGGCTAGTCGTCCTTCCAGCTCTCTTAAATTGTTCAGCCAACGCAGCCAAGAGTGGTCTGTTACCACCTTAAAGTGCATTCTGTGGACGTACACCCAAAACTGCTTGCATGCATAAATGACCGTAAGGCTTTCCGCTCAGTCACAGTGTAGTTCCTCTCAGCGGCTGAGAGTGTCCAGCTCACATATGCCACTGGATGTTCATCCCCAAGTTCGTCTACTTGGCTCAGTATGGCGTCAATCGTCATCAATGAAGCATTGGTTTGGATAACAAACTCCAGATCGAAATTCTAATTTTTTAGAATTGGCGAATCTATCAAATAACGGCGTAACTCATTGAAGGAGTCCTGGGCCTCTTCATTCCATATGAACCCTTTTTTGGATCCTTTAATAAATGGAATAATGGCTTGGATATTTTGGCGAAGTCCCAAATAAATCTTCTGTAGTATTCAACCATCCCAAGGAACACTCGGATGTCTTGGACACTCTTTGGTACAGCCAAACATTCTATAGCTGCTATCTTCTGGGTTTGCGGCTGCAATCCACTTGAGTTTATTATAAATCCCAGGTATTCCAACTCTTTCTTAAAGAAGTGGCACTTTCTTGGCTTGATCTTCAAGTTAGCTGCGGACAGTCGCTTAAATAATTCTTCCAAGTGGTGGAGGTGATCAGTAAACGTCCTACTGAACATGTTGATATTGTCCAGATATACCAGGACGCATGACAACTTCAAGTCGCTTAATATCGCATCCATATTGATCACTTGATACAGCTGAATGCTGCTTGTCATCTACAAACAGATCGCTATTATCAATTTCTTTATTTATAATGTCGGAAGGAACAGGTTTCTCTGCAGCTCTAGGCCGTTACTTGTCTAGGCCGCAGGCCCTTTTCCCAAATCATTCATGGCTGCTGACTCCTTGGCCTGGATCATGTTAATCTGATCCTTTGGCTTTTTACAGTGTATGGTGAAATTTCCTTTCCCACCACACTGATAGCAGACCTTCTCCTTCTTGTTTAACTGTCTAATTTCTTTTGCTTATTCCTGGCAAGTTTGATTGGTAGCCTCCTTAGCTCCTTTTTTTCCCTTTGTGTAATTTGGATCTCATACCAGATTGGACTTGAAGCTTCTATTTGGGGCATCGAATGTTGTACCCATGATCTCCAAGTTATTTACCATTTGTGAGGTAGTTATTTCTGTTGCAAACATGGAAGACATCATATGATGCAAATTGTGATAGGGCCAAAGGGCCACTTGCAAAGCGATTCTAGCATCAAAGTCATCCAATACTTTCGATCTATCCAAAATCTGCAACTCCTGGTAAAACTGACCTGTGAATCTAGCAAGAGACTCATTTTTATGGGACTGGATTCCCATAAACTCTTGCTTGCGTTTTGACATGCGTGTCAGACTCCCAAACTTCTTCATGATGGCCGCCTTTGCCTCCACATACGACCAGCTGTTCCCTCCAGGTGGGGTAACATTAAGTTTTGACAGTTGATGCCTAGGCAATTCATGACCTTCAACACCTTTTGACGATCTCCATAGCCATTCATGGTCATGTCAAACAGTTGGAAAAACGCTGGGGCGTTATCCTGATAGAACGTTGGCAAATTAGGCGTTACCCTAAATTCCTCCAAGTTATGTCTGGAAAATGCTCTCAGTTCAGCTACTCAGCTAACTTGCGAAGTGACTTTGGGCGTCATCTCTGAAATATCATTAAAAGCAGGCATCATGTTCCTTAAGGTATTCGTCTTCCCAAGTATTGCATGAGGACTTCTTTCTTTGGCATCGCATGCCATATTGGGCTTATAAGCACATCTGTAAGCTTTAAGTTCCTCCACTTGTGTGATTAATCTTTTGATATCTGCACTAAAATTTCTTAAACAAACGCGATCTTCTTCTCGCTCTATTTTCAGGTATAGGACATCTCAAAAAAGTCCCCTTCTTTCTTCTTCAACGAGTTTACGTTGCCAAGTAACTTGTTTTAAAGCTAGCTACATTCTCTACACCTTCCTCCACCATGGCGACTCAATCTTCCAAGGCTGTAAACTCCCAATGTTCCGCTGAGCTTAAGGCATTCTGGTTTCAGTGGTTATCTCAGTCCACAGTTTGCGTAGCTCTTCTTTGTATGATATTATTATAGATTCTTCACTCAACTACCCCTGTAGTGAGCACCAACTTGTAAAAATTTACTCTTTGTTTTTTGGCAGGCAACCCAGTAACCTTTTTACTGCACAGGTTTGATTTCCTCATGCACTTTGTTGCGTTTTATAGAAATAATCATCAATCAATGATAGTATGGAGACTATTATCCATAGTTGAGTATGAATTATATTACAGCCCAACACTTGGCCAGTATTCCTTTTTAGATACTCGTGAAGTCATACTTGTAGGTATTTGTTCTTTATGCTCTTGTCCACCTGATCTTTGCTGAGATATCCCAGTGACAATCTTTTTCAGCCTAACACACATTTAGCAGCTATCCCTGATTGTGGCTCTTTCTTCTATGGATCCCCGCTTGGATCTTTACTTCTCTCTGAGAGTCTTCCAATCATTGCCCTCTGCAATAATATTCTTGAGATAGAACAACACAATAGAAGCTGATAGTCTAACTATATACTGAATTGATAATGTAGGTACTGTAGAAACTGGTTTTTTATTATATTATTCCCAGGAATTGTATAGTGAGGATTTTGGCTATCTAACCCTTGGTTGACACCTCTTTGATGAAATGGCAGCCGTTGCCATTGAATCACCCATCCTCATCTCTGCAGCGATGGTCTTCCCCATTCTGGCTAGGATTCCGGTTGTTGGACATCCTCAAGACCTCAAATAGAAAGATTCAGAAAGCGTGTACCTAACATCTTCCTCTTAATCCAAGCAAACCAACCATATTCGCTAGTGACCTGCTTAGGTAATGGGACTTATTACCCATTATGGCAGGTCACTCACCAACTAATTGATTTGCTCGTTGCAGGCGGCATTACTCGCCTCACAACTTACTATTCATTCCTAATCATTTGGTAATGAAACCCAACCGATCCCAATTGGTACACCTGATAGTAAATTACTATCAGATGCCCCTATTTCGTCAGCAACTCCACCCAATGAGATCTTAAATATTCATCTGGATTGATCCCTGATGGATACAACCACGCGAATATCCCAAAATCCCCTGAATGTAGTTCCTCCAAAATTTGGGCTAACTGATTTCTGATTCACTTCGCCCTAGGGAATTTCCCCTGGCTATTTCAGGTAATCTAGCAAGCTTGGAATATGGGCAAAAATCTTAACACTTTCACTGACCCATAGCAGAACACTACAATGTTGAGTGCTTATCTTTTTTAGCATTAGTGGTGCCCAACTAAAAAAGGGGAACTGCCACGCATCTTTATTTACAAATGGGCCAAATAAAGAGATTATTAGAAGTAAAAAGTTTTCTAGTGTGGCACCTCAGCAACAGCCTAGGAAGCCATATCATAAGGCGAGGAAGCTTTGAGGAAACTTTTGTCTGGCGCCCGCTTTAGCTGGCGGACAATGGCGGATAACATTGGGGTAGGAGCATCAGTGACATGAGGCATAAGGATGTTGATTGCTTATCTTTTTCAGCACTGGTGGTTCCCAACCCAAAAGTGAGAGCCGCCACGCATCTTTATTTGTAAACGGGCCAAACAAAGGGATTATTAGAGATAAAAAATTTCTAATATGGCACCTCAGCTAACAGCCTAGGAAGCCATATCAGAAGGTGAGGAAGCTTTGGGGAAACTTTTGCCAGCGCTCGCTTTAGCTGGTGGACCATGGTGGACAGCATCAAGGTGGGAGCATCAGCGACATGGGATATAGATGTTGATTGCTTATCAAGATTGCCAATCATTGCCATTACGGCAGATTGAATGATATTATTTATGACAAATTTCTCAATGGGAAATATGATGATGAACCTCCCCAAGTCATCAAGTTATTTAGTTAGAATAGAGCCAATAAGTTCTAGAAGAACGGCGAATTGTACAAGAGGAGAAGGGACAAAAAAGCGAATATCCAAAACCCTTGAGCCCAGCATATAATATTATGAGCGCACACCTAGCAGTTGGACATAGTGGAGTATGCAATACCCTGATATTATTGCGACCTTGATACTACTGGGAAAGCATGCACTTGACGTGCTTGAAACTATTACCTGCTGCCACCAGTGCCAAGTGGAGAAGCCATCCTGCAAGAAGACTTCATACTGTTTAGTGAAACCTCACTTTGCATGGCATACGGTTTCACTTGATGTTGTTAGCTCTCTGCCAATGGGAGATAATCGATTCAAGTACAATCTGGTGGCAATTGACCACTTGACCAGGTGAGTTGAGGCACAGGAAATACACGTTCTTGGGGCGGTCATGGTGGCTAAGACTTTGAAAGGAATGCTTAATTCAGAGCATGGCTGTCCTCAGTTCATCCTTAATGACAACGGGACTAACTTCACCTCTCACATTTTACCCAAGCTCAACGAGCTGATGGCATTCTTGGGGTTCTAATGACCTATATCACCTAGAATCCAACAGTATGGTTGAACGGGTCAATTAGAAACAGGTGATTATACTCTGGAAGCTGGTAATGAATAGACCCTCTGATTGGAGTACACTCCTTTCCACCGCAATCTTCAACTACAACATTAGTGTCACTAAGCAACGGGGAATAGTACTTTTCCAATTAATGTATGGATGGCACCCAGTTCTACCCGTACTGTTCTATGCCTGTGTGGAATATACCGCGGTATGGATCCTCAATGATACTTTACTAATCTAACAAATACTCTGATTAAGATGCAAATTAAAGCATACTTGCTAAGCTTAGCCAAGAATGTAAAGTTTAAGGATGTCAATCAGGTATGATGTAGTGGGCTAGTGCAGTTCAAATATAGGATATGGTTCTATTCCATAACCAACACGGGTTTAGGCAGAAGCACAAATTGGCCAACACCTGCATTGGTCCATTTGAAATAATTTAGAATACAGGTGGATGCATATACTATCAGTTGCCCCAAGAGTGGCTGGATGATTAACCAAGTGCACGCAAAGTTTTATTGGGCATATAAAAGATAGGAGACTTATCTTCCAAGCAAGGGTTGGTAACGTTGAGATTTTGATATGACTGGACAATAAGCCTTAAGCAGTTATGGCGGAATTGGAGACTTTGGCTGAACCAAGTATTATGAATATTGATGAGATCGCCTTGACATAAGGTGATAAGGCAATACCAAGCTTTGAATGAATAATTAGTGGATTGCCTCCAAATCAGATGATAAGCACTATTGACGTATGACAAATAATTATTAGATCGCTTTAAATCAAGGCGTTTGTGAATTTAATGAATAGTAGACTCTGCTGGAACCAATGAGATGATGTTTTAATAAATAATCTAAGAAAAAGGGTTAGTATCAATCAAAATCACTGATATATGATCAAGACAAGAAGATTAAAGGAGGAGGATCTTTAGTAAGAAAGAGAGAGTGGCGCATTAAGTATCCACTGAAGAAATTAAGTTAGATTAAAGAAGTGTCGTTTGGGCAATTGCTCTATATATATTAAATTTATTTATATATAAGTGTTTTGAGGACCAGAGATCTCCATATCATCCATCCTATTGCTCAGTGGGCTCAACCCTGTTTATAAACCCTTTTAGAGTATCTCCAATATTATACTGAATTTATGTACAATCTTATAATTTTCATATTTGTTTACATTGGGCTCTTTGGGAACACTGAACTTTTACTTGAATTGTCACACTCTTTCCTCACATACCACCACTTATAGTCATCAAAGCAACTAATAAAAGCCTGACTTAGCTGCAAACTTGAGTTTGCAATGGACCACAAGAACACCTAGAATGCCAGAGGCACAAAATTAAAAATGACTCAATTGAGCGAAGATCTAGAGGATAGATGATTGAAGTTGACATTTTAAACATACTAAAGGCCACCGTGGATATCAGGCTTTTGGGCTGCTTGCTAAGAATTTTATACCTTAGTTATCACAATAACTTTCAGGAGAAGTAGGTTTATTTACTATGTGATAATTACTATCAGGGGTTGTTAGATCACTTACTACTAAAATACTAAAACTTTAATTTAAACAAAGGAATGGATTTTTATAAGATATTTTATTAGTAATAATTTTGGGGTCAATAAGAGAACCCTCTTGATATTTTAATGTATATTATTTGAATATAATGAGGCTCAAACTGGGTGAGGCGCAAAATTTGGACTAGGTAAGAATAGCTACATTATGGATATTGTGTTTTGGCCAATTGGAGTTCTTGTGACTCACCTCACTTAGTTTGAATGGCCAATGGAGGGTCAGTAGCAGGTAGAATATATCCGTGAGGCAGTGCTTTAATATATTTGACCTAATCATTGGGTGGAAAAATATTTTCTTCTGGTGAAGCCCCCTCAAATGTTATAGAAGGGGGTGGTCACGGAGTAGGTGTTCTTACTAAGTTAGAAAGGGGACGGAGAAGATCCTTGAAACCCCCAATTATGCCGCAGGTTCATAGTAATACTGCTACTAGCCATAAGGGCATTTTGGCCAAGGATTAGGGCAATAGTACCACCCTGATTTGTGAAGTTCCACCAAGAATTGACCAGAATTTTTGGTAGGTGTTATTTATATCAAAATCAAATCACTCTTAGTGCAAAATCATACTTGTAATTGTCTAACATCATTATCTTAAGAGTGTTAGGGGGACGTAAAGGCTGCAAGATCTGGCCATAAACCTGGCTGACAGTAACTCCTGTAGCAAGGGATTTGATGGCGTAATCATCCCTTGGCTTGTAAGTGACTATAAAAGGTCCTACCAAATATACTTAAGCTTTTCCATTATAGGAGTGATACAATTATGATAGTACAGACCCAAGTCGGATACTTAGAAGAAAGGTAGTAGGCGCTGGAGCTCATTAGTGGCTTGACCTTCTTTTGTGACAGCTTTGGGCAATTAGACATATCCTCTGATTGTAACTGAATTATGTGTTATATCAACTTCTTCATGGCAGCTCAGGGTCAGTCCTATCAGAGAAAATATCTTTGACTAATAATGTTGACACTCCAGTTTCTCATCCATTTAGCACATGGAAAATGAGATATGTTGAGGATTCGGTGGTAACTGATATGGTAGGCCATGATTGCACTTGGCAAGTACAGATCCTAGTGAAGGGGTCTGAAGTGGCCATTTTCATAGTATAGAAACCAGGGTCCCATTATCTCTTTCCATTGTATCAATGGTTGAGGTGTTATAGGGGGCAGAGAAGAGCTGTTGCGTGCCCATGAGGAGCAATGATCTTCACCTTTCTGGAAGTAAATTTTTTCCATTGTCACAGAGCAGGATCTGAGAGAAGCCATTTTGAGTGAAAATATCCTAATGGAGGAAAGTGGCCGTGGCCTTGGCTGTTTGAGCAGGGCGAGCAACTTCTTCAATCCACTTGGTTAATTGATCAATTCTGACCAAAAAATATCGATTTCTCCCAGTAGTCTGAGGTAGAGGTCCAACTACGTATAAGCTTAGGTGTGTAATGGTTGTTGAGGCATAGTGGGTTGGTATTGGTACTGGGTCTTAAGGCTGGTTTTTTTACAGGTTATAAAGGCATCCAGTAGCTCAGTTATGGTTTTCATGAAGCCCTCCCAGTAATAGCGCTCATTAACCCTCTCATATGTCTTTTGAACCACTCTATGCTCTAAAATAGAATAGGACTCCAGAATGACAAGTACTTGCTTTGATGGCAGGAGATAGGGAAACCAGTTTACCACTATTTTTTATATAGCTTTCCACTCTCCACCTTGGTGTTGTAGAAGTGCCGAGCTAGCTTTTTTTTACAAATGCATCCTCATCCCCATGCATCAAGAGTCATCAGGAGTTCATGTAATCTCATGGAAAACTTTTCTTTCTCATTGTAAACACTTTTGCAACATATTGATTCAATTATAGGTAAATTTGATAATCTCATCAAGGAGATTAGTGTGCACCTAATGTTGGGTAGCAGTTGGGCGAGCAATTTTAAGGACACAGGAGCGGGCCCCACATCAAACAAGTTTTGTAAACGCCCCGGTGATACCAGCAGCCTAGATAAAAATAGTAGTAAAAAACTGGCAAAAACATTTCCCTGGAAATTTTGGCCTCCCAAGCGTGCTGCAACCAGTTCATCAATAAGCTGCACTCCCAGCCACTGTTGTCAGTGGAGCACGGGGTGCATGTCTTCCTGGATATACAACAAACGGCGCTTTGGGAAAAATCATATGGAGATGTACACACTTTTCCTGAATGCAGTGTACGTCGCACCGCACTCCATGCCTCATGGCTGACTGAATCTTGGGTTCAATAACAAAAATGCAGTGGACAAAGCTGCAAAAGTGCAGGTGGTGGTGGACCTCCCAGATGGTCAATGAGTAGTTGACATGAAGTGCACTCATTGGACTAAATCCAATCATGTTTTCGTAACTTTTGACTTCCTACCTACAAAAATTAAGCGCACTGTGCTGGAGCACCACCTGGAGGCTGGGCACACCAATTATGGGGAAATACACATTTGAGATGCAGCGCTTTATGCTTATGCTGGACCTGTGCATGGGCAAAGCAATTTCTGTACTCACCCCATCTGTGGGGGTAGCGGAAGATTTGACCCAAATCCCCCACACTGCTTTTGTGGAAATTGATGGGCAAGAATCCTGCCCATCCTAGGTCACCGTGGATAGCGCGCCTCCTATCTGCACCTTCTGTCATGCTTTTGGCCACAAGGCCCTTACCTGCCCCGCCAAGGAGGGCATTACTCAGACTGATTTTATCCCAGATGCAATGTATGGTGCAGACACCCAATATGAACTGGCAATAGACACCAACGCCGCCTTCCCATGGGGCGTACCCGGGTGCTACATTCAAGTGAAGCCTGTGTCTCTGCAGGAGCGTAAGAAGGCCAAGCAGGCATGTAAAGCAGTGGCCAAGGTGGCACTCACTGCCGCATCTGAGATCCCGCCTGCCCAGATCCAGGAGGACATCAAGTCAATGCTGTAGAAGCAGCTCGCAAATCCTTCCATCAATCAGATTGGGCCACCCAAGCTGATGACCCAATGGGTGAGTCAGATTCACCTGCCCAATGCCACCAAGCCTCAATCAAAACTGAGTCGCCCACCAATCTACTTTTCTAAAATTATGTCTACATGCAATGGTGCACTGCAGGTGCACACCACACTGAAAAAAATTTCAAGGGGGTGTTGGGAAGTTGATATGACTGGACAATATGCTAACCATACTGGCAGATTGGAGGGGGAATCGAGATGAGTCTCAAGATTGACAAAAAAGGTATACAGATACTAATTGATTGAAATGTCGACCAATCAGCGAATTAAGTGGAATTACGCTGAGATTTAATATAAATGGGCTCTTTAGTAAAAGAAAAACGAATAGAAGACTACCAAGCTGAGGATGCATCCAGCTTAGGGAACTAAGATATAAAAGAGTCATATGGAGGATTGAAAAGGGTGTCTTCTTTACATGACTAGGTTGTTGCAGATAATTCTGCAAATTAGTAAAATAATAAAGGTTGAAATAGGGGAGATAGCTCCCTATATAGTTTATTGAGTTTTTATTGGAATCAGCGATCTTCATATCATCTGATTTAGTTGCTCAGTAGCTAATACTTTGTGTAAACTGATTCAACGGGAATCAAAACTCTACGCTGAGAATTAACAGTGTTGCTCACTACAGGGGGCCACTGGTCAACTGTAGTTCTTTGACGCTAAGATACGATGATGAGCCCTCATTTGTTACAGCACAATTTGATCTGATTACATTCACATTATGTTGAAGAAGCATGGGAGACACCTAATAATGAACCAATATTATTCACTGTAACCAAAATTGGTAATGATGAAGTTATGATCAATATGCAACTAGAAAACTGCCCTGAGATGACGGCTGACCAACAAGGCCACTCCACAAATGTGATCCCTCAACAGCAGCGGAATATTATGGAGTGGCTGTTATATGGATATCAACTATATGAAGATAAGGCGGGGGAGTATGCCCTGAGTTTGTTTTATAACCAACAAGATCAAGAGAATCGCTACTCCATGTACATGTCCTATCTAGAAGCAACTACAACGGGGCTGGCTCGCTGCTTTGGTACCCATGGAATCGAGGAGTATCTAGTCGCTTATGTGCAACCATCTATTCATCAGCTACTGCGTGTGCTTGCTCGCCATAATGTAGAGATTGGAGATGTAATGCAGTTCTCTCAAGCACAGCAAAACGATACTCATTTCCTGCTCAACCGCCTTGATTGCTTTTTTGGAGGTACAGGGGGCGCTGGTACAAATTGAACCATCATGTTGGGAACATCCGCCATCAATTGGACATGTTGGTACCACAGTTAAATCTTGAGTTATCTCAGGTAATAGAAGAATTGTTGGATTGTCATGGCCTATTGATGGAATGGATTTGGGATGTAACAACGTTGGGAAATAATACTGAGCACTTTATGACAGATTTATATGAATGTAGGAAGTGCTCAAAGCCATGATTTCTCAGCTCAAGGAAAAAATAACACTGATGGAACAGCAAGTGGCAAATCAAGTCAGTTTCATATCAGCTGAATTAACCAACTTCATATCAAATGGAGTAGCCGGTGATTCACAAATAATGCGCTTATCCTTCTGTCAACGTCCCCAAATATCTCCAGCTAATCTGGAGGGTCACACAACTGGAAGCTGTTAGTCAGGCTGAGCGTTGTCGAGTCTTCCCTCTTCCAACCAGTGAGACAAGAGAGTATGCGGACATGCAAGAACAGCTTGATACCCTTTGACGGGCCAATTAGGAATTAATATAGGAATAAGCCGCCCTCCTTGACCAAATTTACAATGCTAATCAACAAGAGGACAACGCTTGCCCACAGCATGCCCACATGCAGAACATAATTGAAGATGTCCTCTCACAACTACAAGCAGTGAAGCAGAAATTGCACGTTGAGTGGGAATATTGTTGGGAGTTGCAATATCAGTATGCGACTCTACAACAGGAATGCCAGGATGGACGGTGTAGATGCTATTCAGTTAAAGTGGAACATTTAATCAACAAACATTTTGTGGAGCATGCTGGAGCTGAGGAGTGGTGCAGTTAGTGGCAATTCGGGGGAAGAGTGCTATGGATCAGCTAACAAATATCACTCAGGCGTTGGGATGGACCCGCCATATGACACTACTTTAAATCAAGTCCATTTTGATGAATTCAGGCCCATCCAGCCGGCTATATGATAGCTCACAAAGGGTTAGTTCCCTTAGTCGCTCCAGAACAAATTCGCCTGAGACTTGTGGCAGGTTCCTGGACAAGGTGAAGCTGTGCGAATTGAAAAATTACCTCCTTTCAGTTGTGACAATAACCTACACAGGTACTTTAAGAAATTCAAATTCTCAGTGGAAGGGGCTTCTGATCAGTGGAAAGTGAAACTGTTGCTGTCTACTCTAGATGCGGAAAGCGCTGACCAAGTTACCTGATATCTTCTAAATAGCTTGGTATCCTACAAAGAAGTCAAAGTAATTGTTATCCGGCTGTTTGGGGGTGCAACCAAGATGGCCCAATGTAAAACTGACTTCCTGACTATACAGTTTCACCGAAATGAGACCCTGTTAGAATTTGATGAACATTTCCTGGCAGAAGCACATGTACTACTCAGAGATAACATCTCATCCTCTGAGGATGTCAGTATAATGATGACGGCAGCTGTCAAACCATATTGGGAACTATATAACGCTATGTCTCACGTTTTGGATGGAGATGCAGCACTTATTTGAATCATCAATACCTTACATTGACTCTCCGCTACAATCAGCGCCCCTAATGTAGCCCAAAAATCCTCTGCTGTGTCCGCACCAAACTCTGCAGGATATGGGCCGCAGAAACTAATCTATCAACCACTGGAACATAGTCATCCATCATATAAAACATTGAATCCTTTTCAGCCTATGTACGCTCCACCAGTTCATACATGACCCTGGAACCCTACCGTCAACTTTTGCACTGGCCCTACCGCTGTAAGCTATATATTTGAACCTTTTATGAATATTTGCTTCCAGTGCGGACGAAGAGAGAGCATTATGCAGGCAATTGCCCTAGCAAACTACAAGTGTATGCGATGCCAACTGAGGAAATTGAGCTTTAAAAAGCTTGTGGGGAGAAGAGACAGGATGCTCTACCTCTGCTAAGTCCAATTCACTTGTCCTTTACGATTCCCAAACATCTCATCAGGTAGTATTAAGAACTCAATCAGATGATTTTTATACCAACAGCTTCCGTCAGATACCCTACTTCTGTTTCCAAAAGTAAAAATTCACCCCCAATCCCCAAGTTCCCCCAGGACGTGCAGAAGCCATATGCGTGGCAGATCCTGGAACAGACTGCACAAGTAATGCAAATCCCTCAACGGATGCAGCCTCTCTAGTAAAGGTTAACATATCCATTCTGGTGGAGAAAATCGCTTGTGAGTATCCTCAGGTTGGCAAGGGCATTCCTCCTTTTGAGTCACAAAAAGCCTTTGGACGTACACATAATAAACACTGGTGGTTACTCTTACTCAAAATGCACTTACTGCAACATTTTTGTTCAAAACACAAAAATCCGCGCTATCATAGACATGGGAGCCCCTGTGAACATAGTCTCTACCCAGTTGGTGGCTAAGCTTCCGTTGAAACCAGATTGGACCATCGAGTAGCATATGGGACTATGGGGATACATAACACTGTGTCTGAAGGAGCATATAGTGCATTGCCTTTACGATTTAGGTCAGTCTGGGCTTCCACTCCAGCGGTGGTTTTTCCAAATAACAACTATAACATGTTAATCATTGAGGCATCTATAAGGAAATTTGGTGTAGTGATAATTATGGCGGAGGAAACTCAATATTTTAGGACAACAGATCCCAATTTATTTTACCTCTTGTGGAATACCAATAGATCCATTCCACTCTAGTCAAATCAATTTAGTGTACAGTGATGGAGTGGTTCCTGTTCATTATTGATGACTGAAGCGGCAGACCAGGGCCCTCCCCAACCAGATTTATGAGTATAAAGGGATCCCACTTCAGGCAGCAAAGAACTTTGAGCCTACCATATGGACACCAGTGCATAGTAGGGACTGAGCTTGAAATCGATGTCCCTAAAGGGCTTTATGGAGAAATCATGGCTCCTCACCAGCACTCACGGCTTGAACCACATTTGGCTCCAGGACTACTGCTACCTGGGAATGGGAGGTGAAAGTGCTGCTAGCTAATTTTCAGAATGAGACAATAACAATTCAGTGGCACCAAGTGGTGGCTTACCTACACTTAGTTCCTATAGAGGAAGTTCGCCATATTTATGATTTCAGCTCATTGGAGGATATCGGACTACTGACAAGCTCATTGTTTGGCGTATTGACCATGGTTCTGCGGGAAGTGCTTACTGGATTATTGGTGGACCAGCAAGCTAAGGCTATGGCATTATTTTAAAAGTATTGAGATATTTTTGTACATGACAATCATGATTTGGGGTACACTCAAGGGGTGTTACATCAGATAGATATGGGGGATCACCCTCCCATTCCATCGCTACCTATTAGACATTCAAAAGCAGTGGAAGAGGTTGTCTCAGATGAGGTGGATAAACTTATCATGCAAGGGATGCTAGAGCCATCAAACAGACTGTGGGCATCACCGGTGCTCATTGTAAAGAAAAAAGATGGTTCTAATCAAGTAATTATTGACTATTACAAACTCAATAATGTAACAAAGAAGGATTCTTACCCTCTTCCAAAGATTGATGATGCATTGGACCGATTGGGTGGGGCAAATTATTTTTCCGCCATGGATTGATCTTGGGGTACTGGCAGATTGAATTGCCATCAGCAGAACGGGAGAAATTCACTATCATCACTTTAAGAGGTTTATTCCAGCCAACTTACATACCACAAGGGTTTTGTAACGCCCTGGCTACTTTCCAGCATGCCAAGGATATGATCTTGGGTGATTTAAAGCTGTCTTGCATCTTAATGTACCTTGGTGACATCAATGAGTTTTCACGAACATTTACATAGCACCTTGTCCATTTGGAACAAGTGTTTCAGCGCCTTACTGCTGCTAATATCAAAAATAAACCTCGGAAGTGCCATTTCTTTAGGAAACAATTAGAATGCCTCAGGTTCGTCATGAGATTAAGTGGGCTTAAACTGCAGCCGGCTAAGGTGGAAGCAATAAGCAAGGTGACTCGCCCAGGTAATAAGTGGGATATTTAAGTGTTTCTGGGGATGGTTGGGTACTACCAACAGTTCATTCTCAATTTTAGTTGCATCAGGCCTCACTTTTTGAGTTGTTAAAAAAGGCTTCTTTTGATTGGACAGAACGATGTCAGAACGCTTTTGATGTTTTATGAACCTCATTAGCAAGTGCACCCATACTGCAATATCCCAACTTTGACAAACAGTTAATAGTGCAAATGGATGCATCCCTCTCTGCTATAGGGGCAGTATTATCCCAGAAGGACAATGATGGCATGGAGCATCCTGTTACATTTTTAGTTGAAGCCTGAACTGTCACAAAAAAACTACACTGTGACTGAGTGGGAGTGTTTAGCGGTGATCTACGCTTACAAAAAGTTTTGGGTATATCTACATGGGGTAATATTCCAAGTAGTGACAGACCACGCTTCCTTGCACTGGCTGCAGAATCTGCGTGAATCAGAAGGATGACTCTCATATTGGGCACTGATGCTATAGGCATATGATTTCGAGATTATACACCATCTGGGAGCAAAATATCAAAATGTGGATTATCTTTCCCGGCTGCCAACAGTCACTATCACAGTGAATTTAGCTGACATAATGTACAAGAAGATGGTGGTGAACAAATATCAAGATGAGCCGCCGCAGGTGATCAAGGTATTAGATGGGCTCAGGGAGGATACTTTTCTATGCGAGGGGGAACCATATAAGCAGATTGGAGACTCGACGCTGAGTTTCACTAAACCTTTGGCTAGACCCACAATTATTATGGATGCTCATTGGGGTGTCGGACATGGAGACTTTCTGGAAAACGCTGGAGATTTTGCAACCCTGTTACTACTGGGAGAGCATGCTTATGACGTATTGGAAACGGTTAGTTGTTGCCATCAGTGTCAAGTATAAAGGCCATTTCACAAAAAGACCACATACCAGCTGGTTAAGCCCCAGTTCTCCTGACACACCGTTTCTATTTATGTAGTGGGACCTCTGCCAACTAACGCCAATTAATCCAAGTATATAATTGTCACTATTGTTCATTTTTCACTCGATGGGTGGAGGCCAGGGCCATTACTTATTTAGGCGCAGTCACCATCGCCAAGGTTATTATATAACGTGTTATACAGCAACAAGGCTGCCCGCAGTTCATTCTAACGGACAATGGAACCAATTTCACTTTGCACATCCTGCCAAAGTTGAACGAGTTGATGGCGATCAGCAGGGTTTTGACCACCCCTATCATCCAGAATCAAATGGAATTGTGGAGCAGGTCAACAGTACCCTAGTGAACATACTCTGTAAAATTGGTAAAAAATTGACCTCAAAATTGAGTGCCCTTCTACTTACAGCTACGTTCACACATAATATCAGCTATCATTTTTCCACTGGTAAGAACCCTTTCCAACTTCTGTAAGGTCGACATCCAGCTTTGCCCGCCTTTCTTTACTCATGTGTAGAGGACACTGGTGGTGTGGACCCTCAGCGATATTTGAAGACTCTTACGGATACATTGATCAAGATGCAAATGGAAGCTTACTCAACCAGTTTGGCCAAGAAGATTCGTGATCAGGCAGCTGATGAGAAGAGATGAAGTGGACTTCCGCTGTTCGCTGTAGGAGACCATGTTTTATTTCATGACCAGCACAGTTTTGGGCGGAAAAACATAGCTCTCCAACATCTTGGTTGGCTGTTCAAGATAATCGAGAAGACTGGCATGGATGTCTATACCATCAAGGAACCCATGGGGGGGTCAGATCATCAACTGAGTTCACGCAAAGTTCCTCCAAGCATGTAAACAGTTTGAAGCTATCATCCAGTTAAAGGGGGGTAATGTTGGGAAGTTGATATGAATGGATGATATGCTAACCATACTGGCGGATTGGAGGGGGAATTAAGATGAGTCTCAAGATTGATAAAAAAGGTATAAAAATAATAATTGATTGAAATGTCAACTATTTGGCGAATTGAGGAGAATTACGCCAAGATTCAATATAAATGAAAGCTTCTAGTAAAAGGAAAATGAATAGAAGACTACCAAGTCGAGGATTCATCCAGCTTGGGGAACTGAGATATAAAAGAGTCACATGGATGATTGAGAAGGGGGTCTTCTTTCCATGATTGGGTTGTTGCAGAAAAGTCTGCAAATTAGTAAAATAATAAAGGTCAAAATAAGGAGAGATAGCTCCCTATATAGTTTATCGAGTTTGTATTGGAATGGGCGATCTTTATATCATCTGATATGGGTTGCTCAGTGGCTAATACCCTGTGAAAACTGACTTGGCAGAATAAAGACTCTACGCCGAGAATTAACAGGGGGAAATAAACAGAAGGCAAGAGCCAACGTCAACCCCACCGTTAAAGCTACCCATAATGAACCTTACTCTGTAGCACGGTATACCTGCGCTGCCACACAGTGACATGCTGAAAAGGAGAAGGATGAAGGGCATGGGTGCCCTTCCCATCACACCTAAGGTGCGATGGGGGAGCCTTTACTATAGGGACATTGAACATCGCTTGACTCAAGGCCTTCCTGGGCTAGGAAACTGAGTTTTTTAAGAAAAAAAAATTACCCATGGACATCCTGGCCATTCAGGAAACCCAATGTCTGCGCGGTGCTGAGGACACATGGGCAACCATACTCCTTCCTTCCCTTTCCTTTTGGTCACCTCACTGTGGGGTGCTCATTTGAGTGACCCATAATTTTAAATTGTTTTCATCAACATAATACCTCAAGGGCTGAATCCTTGTTGTATCCTTTTCATGAGATGACGAAGTGCATGATGTCATTAACATTTATGCCCCAACCTGTGCATGAGCTCGTCAGGAATTCTGCTTAGCCGTTAATTTCCTCCTGCTTCCACAAACCCCATTTATTATAGGTGACATGAAATGCTGGATTAACCCAGACACTGACCGCTGACTCTCGTCGCCTACACCCCCACATGGGCACGTAGAACTTCGCGTTATAAAAGCCACTTTGGGGTTGTTTGATACTCTGCCGCCTCATGCACCGCTGCTCCCAAACACGTCTCATCCCCATGTGCACAACGGCTAGCTGAGGTCTATGTCCCGCATTGACCATTATTCTTGCACCATTGAAATTTCAGTCCCAAATTGCCCACTTTACAATGATGAAACTCAATTTATCCAACCACAAGATTGTATCAGTTTTCTTCTCCTTGTCACAACCAGCGGAGCAGGCGCCAAAGTGAGGCACACTCTACCAAGATGAGATCACGTCACCCAGGTTTTCCTCATGGGTAGACACCAAAACCTCAGCTCCAGAATTTACCACACCGTTATGTGAAGACCTACTTTCTACCTGGTCAATCATTAAAGCGAAAACCATCTGCCAGCCATTCTATATTTCCTCACGTTGCTCGTGGGCTGCCTTGGCAGTCATTTTTCACATTCTGGCAGAAGTGGACCACCTGGAATCTAATGTCCCAGCGGCAGGCTACAGCCTGGCTTGGGGACATAACTGGGCAGAAGTGGCTGCTCGCCTCAACGCACTGGTAAGACAATGTAAGCATCAGGTTTGTGTTCGGTATAAGGCAAAGCATATAACAGTGGGCAACACGTACTCCACTTAATTTTTTAAATTCTTTGCACCACGCCAGAGATTGGCCTGCACACAGGTGCGGCGGCTAGACCACTCCGTTGCAAATACTTTATCAAAGTGGCAATTGAAGTACAAACTTATTACTTTAAATTGTATCGCTCTTACCAGTTCAGCCAGGCTGAAAGTGATAATTTCTCAAAAGTAAAATATCTGCACCGTCTCCCATTATCCTGAGTTGATTAATTTAATTTCTCAGGATGAACTCTGGTCTGCTGTATGCGGTGCACCATACATAAAATGCTCAGGTCCAGATGGGATTCCTTATGAATTCTATAAGACATATTTCAAATATTTTTCCTCCTTGCTGCTTGCCCCAATGTACCAGTGCCTAATGGAGACGCGCCTCCTCCCTGGAGGACAAGATTCTTACACAATAACGTTGTACAAGAAAGGGGATAAGCTGGACTTGACCAACTGGCGCCCCATATCACTTACTAACACAGATACTAAACTTTTTACTAAAATCATGGCAAACCGCCTAAGGTTAGCTGCCTCTGCTCTCATTTCCCCTGAACAATTTAGCTTCATTCCCAAACAGTCTATTTGGGACAACATACACACCATAACCAACGTCTGCCAGACCATAGCTTCTGGAGCACTTGTTTTTTTAGACCAACAGAAGGCCTATGATAGAGTCAACTAGGATTACCTCAGAGCCTGCCTCCACAAGTTCCACCTCCCCTATTGTTTCATTAATTGGGTGATGTTGTTCACAGAATCTGCCACAATGGCTGTACGTGGGCCTGGCTTCCTCACAGATGTAGTTCGCCCTCAAAGGGGCCTACGCCAAGTGGACCCTCTAAGCCCACTCTTGTATAACTTCAGCCTTGACCCACTTCTTTGCAATGTGAATGCCCGCCTTAGTGGTGTTCATGTGCAAGGACAAGCACTGGTTAAGATGTTGGCATTTGCTGATGATTGTGTGGTCAGGGTGTCTAACAATCATGATGCATGCGCGCTTGAAGCTACTATCTAGATTTACTTCAAGGTAAGTAATGCTTCACTTAACGCCTCCAAAATCAAAATCATTCTCCTTGGCCGATACCAAGCCCGCTGGTCCCCAGCGCCTCATTTCCTACCTGCTTCAGCGACTTTCTCACGGGCTCACTTTCCCTGCCCACCCCACACCGCCCCACTTGTGCTCCCGTTTGTGCCAAAACCCACCGCTGGTCCAGTCTGCCATTTTTTGGGTGTGGCTGGAGGCGGGAGGGTACTCCTCAATGGTGATGGAACATCATATCCTGGACAACGTTACAAAATGCATTGCTTCCCTTAGAGACCGCCAAACCTCCCTTACAGGCAGGGTAGTGCTAGCCAACTCTATGCTCCTTTCTAAAGTTTGTTTTGGGGCCCACGCCATCGCTTTTCCCTTATTTCTTCAAGTCATTATATGCCTTCTGCAAGAGTGGCTTTGGCTAGGCCGCCCTCCGTCAGTGCACCTGGATGTCATGTTTGGCCCTCGCCATAGTGGTGGCATGGGCCTGCTCAACTTTGAGGTCCACGCCGCCAAAATATTAGCGTCTGGATCGCTGCAGTCACCAACCCAATGATCTCAGCCCAGCACTAGTCCCATGCGGCCCGCTCCAACTTCTCCCGCGCCCTGGGCCTCAGCAATCCCACCCACCCTCATTCTCTGTTAAAGTACCTTGCCTCACTCCATTCTGATGCGGGTCCACATGGGATGTCCCCCACTTCAAAAGACCTCTCATCTCCATGCAGAGCTCTGAGTGGAGAATTCGCATCAGTGGGAACACCGCCCAGAGGGGGCGGCCTACTCCTCGGTTCACCCAGGAAGTACAAGGACAAGCCATTCTGAACAGAGTGATACCCATGAGGTCCCCTTTCATAGCCAGGGTGGACTACCTGGACATGTTGGACATCCCCTACTCCCTCAATACCCAGAAAGCCATTTGGAAGTACGCCCACCACCCTCTTCTGAAGCCACATATTCATTCCCATGTGTGTCGCTCCTTGAGACAGGTATAACATACTGCTGAGCGCTCTAACGCTTTGCACTCATCTTTTGTCATGTGTGACCAGTATGGAATCTTGGTTCACCGCCTGGGCTAGTGCCCTCTCTCAAAAGCGATCTGGCATGAGGTTCAGCATCTCTTTTGCCAGGATCAGGCACAGCCCTTCAGCCTACCTAAGGAGATCTTCGCCTTGTCCTTGGTTTCCCCTATATCATCTTCCCTCAGAGCCTTAGTGGTTGCAATTGCTATGTGGACTATCCACACGGTTGTATTGGATGCTATATTAGGCTCTACTCCCACCCTCCAGGAAGCTGTACGCTGGTTCCATCGCACCTTGTGGAACACTTTAAAGCTTGGATGTTTGGGTACCTACCATCACGTCGCCGTCAGTTGGTCTCATCCTGGTTTCCAGTTTGGTTCATCACTTCAGACCCCTTCCTTCATACATGTTTAATAGTGGTGCAAGCCCCTACACAAGTACCCCCTTCCATTTCTTGGCATTCCCGATGGCAACAGGAGATTGCATTTACTTATCTGGGTTACCCCCCTTGCTGATGTTTGTTTCATTAGTTTACTTATTGGAATTAACCGTCCCCTGGTCGGCCTTCCCCAAATAAATTTTAAAAATTTAAAAATTTAAAATATATGTAATCTCACGTCTTCATTATTATCTAAATGAAGACAGGCAGCCACATTAACTCATCAACGTTCATATGGTGAGTTCCCACATGATGCTCAATTGTCATTTCATAATGCTGTAGCAGCAAAGCCCAGAGAGCCAACTGTCACATGGATCTTTCATATTCTGCAACCTCTTTAAGGATGCGTGGTCAGTAACCATTTTGAAGGAAGTCACATATAATAAGGGGTGGTAGTACTTCACAGCGAGCAGAAAAGCAGCTCACTACTTCTCAGCGACGCTGTAGTTGCGTTCAGCTTTTGAGTGCGTCTTGCAGAAGTAAAAAAGGGTATTTTCTCAATGCTCAACCAGCTGATCCAAGAAAGTTCCAACAGCGTAATAAGAGGCATCCATGAACAACATAAAGGGATTGCCATATTCAGGGTGGCTGAGAATCGGCCTCTGTTGCAGTAAGTTCTTCAAGGTCTTAGATGTGGCTTTTTGTTCCAAATCCCAATAAAAGGAATGTTCTTAGCCAAGAAATTGTTGAGGGGCTACTGAGCTGGGTAATTTGAGGTAAATTGAAAACTCCCCCATTATGCCTAAGAATCCATGGATGTCACAAAGGCTTTTGGGCACCGGCATCTTGGATAAGGCTGTGACAATATTTTTTAAAAATTGAATACCATCTTGAGAGATGGCTTGTCTAAGGAAATCCAGTTTTTCTGGAAGAACGTATATATTTATAGCTTCAACTTAATGTTAGAAGCCCGCAGGCTTTAGAACACTTCTTTTAAGTGGGTAAGATGCTCATTAAAGATCTTGAAAAAAACCTTGATATCATCAAGATAGACGATGATGCAACTTTACTTAAGGTCATTCAAGATATGATCCATAGCTTTCAGGAAAGTGGAGGGCGCATTGTACAACCCTTGTGGTAGTTGAACAGGTTGGAAGAGACCCACACTGAAAATATGAGCAAGTTTCTTATGATTTTGGGGACAAAGGTCCTTATGCGAATAGCCGCTAGTCAAGTCCATTGCAGAAGAGAAATAAGAACTGTAGAGTTAAGCTAGGGTGTCATCAATGCGGTTGATATGGTAATTATCCTTTTTGGTGAGGTTATTCAGTCTATTATAGTCCATAACTACCTGATGAAAACTATTCAATTTATGAGAAATAAGGGAGATGACCAGGGGATTTGAGAAGTCACCAGCAGCCCCACATCCATAAACTGTTTCAGCTCCATCCTCATTTGGAGCTCCTCAACCTTTGATTTCTGATAAGGCTTGAATCAATTTGGTCAGACATCACTAACATCTATGGTGCGGCTTCAGTCCTTATATTCCCATAGTCAGTATCAGATTTGGAAAAGATGTCATTATAGGACTCAGTAGGGAGTGAACTTTTTCAAGCTCTTCAGGTGTTAGATACTCAGAAATCTGAACGTGGGGTAAAGTGCATATCATTTAGTCCGTAGTAATCCCAGATCTAAAATAAACTTAATTTAATGGACTCGTCGGATATCCTCAAATAAAACCAGCAGGGCTTTTAATATTCTTATACCTTTTTATGACCATGGCCTTGTTAGTAAGATTCCCAACATAAGATTGATGGGTCGCTGGTAGGGTCTAGTATACCTGGCAATACCCGAGGTTACAAAGGACTTAGCCCATCAATTCTTATTAAGTGCGTGGGCAGTTGCGTAAGATTTGCATAGTAATCTTGGTGTATATTACCTTTTGTTCACCCGCTTTGACTAATAATTATTCTGACGCATACAATGGAAGGCTATGAAGCATCACAGATTCACGCAGCTTTTTTGTGTTTTGTCCTGACATGGTATAAATGAGAAGGACGGAGGAAGGGTACTTAACTAAGCATGAGTATTCTTTCTTCTTAGGCTCATCTTTTGTAAAGATTAGGGGAACTTTGTAATTTATATTTTAAATTTATTGTGGGGAAGGCCGACCATGGAATGGACACTTCCGAACATGACTCAGGAAAGACAAACTTAGTACCAGGGGAGGCACCCCAGAGAAGCGATGCTATCTCTTGTTGCCAGCGGGAACGCCACTTATGAGGGAGGGGGAGGGAACGTGTGAAGGGGCCGTAGCCACTATTGAGCACGTGTGGAGGAAGGGGTCTGATTTGATGAACCAGACTGGGAACCAGGAGGAGACCAGCTGTTGGCGACGCGGTGGGAGATATCCAAACATCCATGCTTGAAAGTTGTCCACCAAATGAGACCAGAATCTGTGGACAGCTTCTGGGAGGGTGGGTATGGAGCCTGCGATGGCATCCAAGACAATCGTGTGGATATTCCACATGGCGATTGCAACCACCAGAGCATGGAGGGAGGGTGGAAGGGGGGAGGCCATTGATGAAGCAAACATATCTCTTAACAGACTGAAGGAATGTGTTTGATCCTGGCCTAGCAGACGTTGGACTTCGCGCCATATCACTTTAGAGGTGGGGCACTTCTCCAGGCGGTGAAACAGCGTTCCATACTGGCCACACACAACACAGGATGAGTGTAAAGCATTAGAACGCTCATCTGTATGATACACCCGCCTCAGGCAGCGCCACACATGGGAGCGGACTTGAGGCTGCAACAGAGGATGGTGTGCGTATTTCCAGATAGTCTTTTGGGTCTCAGTGGAATAAGGGATGTCCATCATGTCCAGGTAGTCCACCCTGGATAGGACATGGGGTCAAATGGGATCATGCCATCATGGATGGGTAGCCCCTGTACCTCTTGTGTGAACTGAGGAGAGGGGCGGCCTCTTCAGGTTGTATGTCCACTAATACGAATTCTCCATGCTGCGCTTCATATAGAGTAAAATTCGTTTGTAGTGGGTTTTAGTCCCGTGAGGACCTGTGGCCGATGTGTGTGAGCGATGTATTTCATCAGGGAGTGGGGGTTCGATGGATTGTTGAGGCCCAAGGCTTGGGAGAAGTTGGAGCGGGCTGCGCGGGACCAGTGTTGGGATGGGAGTGTAGGAGCAGTGATGGCCGCAATCCAGGTGCCCAGGATCTTGGCGGCATGGGCTTTGAAGTCAGGTAGGCCCATGCCACCATGATGATGAGGGCCAAACATGACCTCTAGCCATACTGGTGGAGGGTGGCCTGACCAAATCCATCCTTGCAGCAAAGCATACAGGGATTTGAAGAAGCTTGGGGAGAAGGGGATGGCATGGGCTCTGAACCAGAATTTGAATAGGAGCATAGAGTTGGCAAGAACAACCCTGCCAGTGAGAGTAGTAGGGTGGGCTCTGAGAGAGGCGATTCGTTTCGTCACGTTGTCCAGTATACAGCACTCCATTACTGCTGACGCATATCCGCCTGCCTCCATCCACACGCCCAGATGGCGCACCGGTCCTATGGTAGGACGTGGCACAAAGGGGAGCACCAGTGGAGCGGTGTGTGTTGAGTTAGTAAGGCGTTGACATGGGCGAGCATTTGGGCCGGGTTGGGAACTAATTGCTGGGGCCCAGCAGTTCTGAAACTGACCAAGGAGGATGATTTCGGTTTTGGAGGCGTTCAGTGCCGCGTTGCTTACCTGGGAATATTCCTGGATGAGGGCTTCAAGCGCGCGTGCATCTTTGTTATTAGACACCCCCACCACGCAATCATCTGCAAATGCCATCATCTTGACTGGGGTTTGGCCTGGCACATGGACCCCAGTGAGTTGGGCATTCACATTTCGCAGTAGTGGGTCAAGGCTGAAGTTGTATAAGAGTGGGCTGAGGGGGTCCCCTTGTCGCAAGCCCCTTTGAGGGCGGACTACTTCCGTTAGGAAGCCTAGCCACGCACTGCCATTGTTGCAGATTCCGTGAGCAGCATTACCCAGTTTATGAAGCGGGGGTAGGCGGAATTGATGGAGGCAGGCCCTTAGGTATTCCCAGTTTACTCTATCATAGGCCTTTTGTTGGTCCAAGAATACCAGTGCCCTCAGAGGCTGTGGACTGACATGCAAAAGCTACGGAGTGCACGTTATCCCAAATTGACCTTCTGGGGATGAAACCAAATTGTTCTGGGGAGATTGTGGCAGATGCTCAGTCCCTAAGCGGTTAGCCATGATTTTTGTTAAAAATTTTGGTGTCTGTGTTTGTTAGAGAAATGGGACGCCAGTTGGCTAAGTCAAGCTTATCCCCTTTCTTGAAGAGTGTGACAGTAAAGGCCTCATGTCCTCCTGGTAGGAGGCGCGTTTCCAACAGGCTTTGGTTAAGTGAGGCTAGCAGCAATGGGGATATATATTTGTATTTTTTTGTAGAACTCATATGGAATGCTATCTGGGCCTGGGCATTTTGGTTTGGCGCACCGCGAATGGCTGTCCATAATTCGTTCAGAGTAATTAAATTCATTATTTCTGGGTATCAGAAAATGGTGCAGATATGAGCTCAGTTGAGAAATTCCGCCATTTTGGCTGGCTGAATTGGTTTGGCTCAATATAACTTGGAGTAATATTTTTGCGTTTTGATTGCCACTTTAGCCAGTGTGTCCACAATGGAATTATCCAATCTTCGCACCTGTGTGCAGGCCATGCTCTGCCGTGGTGCGAAAATTTTTTTAAAGAAGTATGCAGTGCACTTGTCACCTTTAGTGATGCATGTGGCCCTGTATTGGACATAAACCCAATGTTTGTGTTGCCTTTCGAGTGCGTTGAGGTGGGTGGCTGCCTCCGCCCACTTCCTGCCCCATGCAGGGCTGTATCCTTGTGGCTGGAATGTTGGACTCCAAATGGGACAATTCCGCCAGAGCACGCGAGACAACCACCGATGTGGCTCGTGAGCATCTGGAGGAGAGATGGCGATAGTGGTGGATGGTGTCCTCTTTGAAAGTTGCCCATGTGGAAATGGGGTCCATGCAAAACGGTGCAACAAACGATTTTGCCAAAGTTGCCTCTTCCACCCATGTGGAAAATCCTGGAGACGTGAGCTCAGGGGGGCGGATTTTGCACCAATGTTGGGCCTTTGCAACTGTGATGGATAAGTGGTAGGTTATCAAGACCAGTCAGTGGTCAGAGAATTCCATTTTCGTTGTTTTGAAGTGGGAGATGTGGGGTTGGAATTTCGCCGGCGTTAGAATAAGGTTGATGCGGGTCATGGACCTTAATTGGCCGTTGTGGACGTGGGGATGCGTCATGTTTTTGAGCAGTGGGGCATGTCGCAGCAGCGCATCCATTAACCCAAGGGTGGCTTTTAGAACGCGTAGTTCTACGTGACCCTGTGGGGCGTGGGGTGAGGGAGACCACCGGTCTGTTGGTGAGGTTAGCCAACAGTTCATGTTGCCAACTAGGAAGGAATCAGGGGGTAGCGGGAGGGATTTAACTGATGAGAAAAATTCCTGACGCTCATGTGCACCGTTTGGGGCATAGATGTTGACGATTGCATGCGCAACGTCAGCCCATGAGAAGGTGACATCGAGCACTCAGCCATTTAGGAATGTTTCTGAGGATGTGAATTTGAAAAATTATTTTTCCAAATTAGCACCCCACAGTGCTTCAACCAAAAGGATAGGGATGGGAGGAGCATTGTTTTCCAAGCTTCCTCGGAACCTCATGGACAGTGGGACTCCTGGATGGCCAGGATATCCATGGGTAAATTGTGTTGTAAAAACTCAGTTTCCTAGCCTGGGACAGGGAGGCCTTGAGTCCGGCGATATTCAACATCCCTAGAGTGAAGGTTTCCCCCATCGCACCTTAGGTGCAAGGGGTGGGCCCCTGGGCCCACCAGCCTCTTCAAGGTCCCCACGGGCTTTCACAGCAGCGCGGGTGTTAGCAGCAATGCTATCAGGGTTTTTGTTGATTTTTACGGAAAGAGTCACATTGGCTTTGGCCTTCACTTTTTGTTTTCCCGACATTGGACGAATTTTTTGCGGTGCAGATGAGTTCGGTGCACCGTCAAGTGGGTCAAAAAAAAATTTTAGTTGGAATAGGTCCCAAGTCAGTCTTGACTGGAGCTTGGGTGCAGCGATTGGGTGAGATCAAATCTTTCATCAGATCCTCAGATTGAGTGGCCCACTCACCATGGGCTTCCCAATCTGATTAGATAATGGATTCCCAAGTTTCTTCCGCCGCGAAGGTCTCCATGTCCTCCTGGTGTTGTGAGTGTGGGATAGTGGTGGTGGCCTTGGCTGCTTCCTTGGCTGTGGCTCTATGGGCCTGCTTGGCCTTCTTCCGCTCCTGCGGGGAGATGGGCTTTACCAATAGGTAGCAGCCTTGTGCTCCCCATGGGAAAGCCTCCTTGGTGCTTGCAGTTGGTTTGTAGTGCGCCTCTCCGCTGGCCATGGCCGCTGAGGGGTGCTCTTGGAATGTGACGCCCTCCTTGATGGGGCATGCATGTGCCTTATGGCCGAACGCATCACAGTGGGTGCAAATGGGGGGCGCGCTGTCCATGGTTACCCAGAATGGGTGGATGGTATGCCCTGCGATATCAATAAAAGTGGAGTGCGGGCTCTGGGTTAGGTCCTTCACGATCTCCTCAGTTGGGGTCAGAACTGCAATGGCTTTGCCAGTGCACAGGTGTGGCATCAGCGTGAAGCGTTGCATTTTGAAAGATTGTATTTCACCATATACAGCGAGACCATCTTCCAGGTGTTGCTCCAAAATGTCACGTTTTACTGTAGTAGGCAAAAAGTCAAATGTGAGGAAAATTTGGTTTGATTTTTTCCATCTGGTGCGTTTGGTTTCGATGACCTGTTGCCCTTTGGGGAGGTCGACCACTATGCATACCACTGCAGCCTCATCTGCTGCTATTTTGCTTTCAAAACCTAGGTCCAGCCAACCGCGCGACATGGAGTGAGGTGCAACGTACACCGCGGTCAGGAAAATTTTGTGTACATCTTCACAAAATTTCTCCCATAAGGCCGTTTTTTGGATGTCCAGACACACACGGACTCCAAATTCCACCAATGAAAGTGGCTGGGAGTGTGGCGTGTTGATGTCCTGGTTGCATCGTGCTTGCCACGCGAGTATCTCTGGGGAAAATGTGACCGCCAGTTTTTTGAGATTTTTGTCTATTCCGCTGGATTCTCCGGGGCGTTTTTGAACGTTGGAGGCCGCGGGCCTTCCACCTGCTCCTCTTACCTTGCTTGCCCAACTGCTCCCTGACATGGGCGTAAGCTAATCTCCTCTGTGAGATTATCAAACTAGATTCAGTCTTGAATTGAATAGGTTGCAAAAGTGTTTGCAACGAGAAAGAAAAGATAGCTTCAATTATAATTAATTTACTAATCTACTAAGGGATTCATTCTGCTAGTGGATGTTGGAGATATTTATTCTATAAATTATAACTATTAATTGGAGAATTATTCCAGAAAGTATTAATTATTCTTCTGGATTATGTTTGCTATATCGATTAGTGTTTTATTAGGATGTGTAAGTCCTGGGGAACGTCCTCTGGGTATTGATCAGGCCAAAATTCCCATTCCCATTTAAGAAGGCACTGAAGAGGATGGTGATACCCCTTGTTACACGGGGCGATCTCACTCACATAGTAGACGAGCGCTGGGTAACAGCTTTTCCACTTTAGATTCCACCCCCAGTACTCACACTCAACTCAGCAGAACTGTTATGGGGAATCATTGAAATCTGCACCAAGTCATTGAATTGAAATCAATTGGAACTAACTTGAGAATCAATATGCTCAATGTTCAGATCTCAAATGAATTGGAAAGGTCTGAAGACTGATTTATTGGCTGGAATACCCAACGGTTTCAATTCAATTAAAATGCTGATTGAACAAATCACCTCCCTACCAAAGTCATTGGGGATCATCCTTGACAGGCAAGCAACAGCATTGGACATCATCAACGAGGGTTTGAAGCCCCTGCTGACAATTTGGGCGTTGCAGCTGATGCAATGCCACTGACTGAATGGCCCAGCAACTGAGCATGGGCAGGTTGGGCATCCTGAACCCGTTCCCAACCAAATGGACCCACCCCTATGTGGGGTGGCCTTGGGGGATCTCCGCCACTTGTTGGGCCAAATGCCATCACACCAACCTTTGGAAATGTAGCTGAGCCTTGGTTCAGATGTTCGAGGTTGAACTGACAGCAAATTGGCCCACTGCCAAATCTTTTTATGTTGGTTCCCAGAGAACTAATCCGCCCATTCCCAAATAATTCTCCAGTTAGGTCAAAATTGAGGGTCCCAATCCCAGCTTGTCGCTACCCCAATCAACCACTATCTAATCAGTTGCATTGCACTGAGAAATTTGTTGGTCAATTTCTTCCTTTCCTTTCAGTAAAATTTTGCCAAAAAAACCAATCAATTTTTTATTTGTATTTATCCTTCTGGTCGCATCTCTGATGGCGTTTCCATGGTGGCCTGTCAGTCCATATACCAGATGGGCTCTACCAGTACTTATGGTCACTATGGCCCCCTACATTGTTGATTGGATTCAGCGACTCAGATATTTCTGGCACTATAACCCTGCTATCATGAACTTCCAACAACAGTACATGGGGATCTTGTGGCCTTGCATCCACCAACTGCAAGCGAGAATCCATCTCCTTGCCTCCCCAGTCAAAATGACCCCATATGCTGATGAACTCATTGAAACTATTTGTGTGATTCAGCCCCCTGCAGCAAGACCCCCTGGGTCTGGGATGGGCTCATTGTGGTTCATTGTCAGGATCATACTCACTGTTGTTCTACACCAACAATTTGTCATTTCGCAATGCCCAGCTCCATACAACGTCATTTGGTCAGCAATGCCTCTGGCATTCTAGCTTGCTTTTTGGGTGCTTATGCATCCCAACTGGCATGGGTCTAAACTTCTTCTGCCATTTCCATGACATAATTGACCAACCATTAAATCCAGCCACTTCCGCCTTGCTCTTTGAACTGGGTGCTGCAGTGGTTACCCTTTACCAAATGAATGTGCAATCAGTAGTTTGCTGTTTGTTGTTTGTTTGGTCACTTTCTGACTTTGGGAGAAGTATCCGCTCTACCTTGGAGAATCTTCTTCAAACCACCCAAGCTGCGCGGATTGCAGCTTCTCCTCCTCCCACTAGTCTGGAAGGAAGCTTGAGTGTCCCTTCCCAGGAAATAGCCAATTAAGTCTTTGAAGCTCTTGCTGAGGTACAAATGCGTACAGCAATTGCACTTAATGATTCCACATTATCTCATGCTCAACAAGGGCTCACATTGATAGACGC
This sequence comes from Massospora cicadina, assembly GCA_022478985.1. NCBI lineage: Eukaryota > Fungi > Entomophthoromycota > Entomophthoromycetes > Entomophthorales > Entomophthoraceae > Massospora > Massospora cicadina. The sequence goes on along the minus strand of JAKSZP010018601.1, from coordinate 59,441 downwards.
TGTGGATGGAGATGCCCGCCGTTGGGTTAGAGGCCTCTTGCACTCTTCCTCACAAACAGGAGACCCCACCCCACTGATGGCTGTATTGTCAGCTGCCCTGAAACCCCCTGTGTCACAATTGGACCACCTATTTAGCTGCTCTATGCTATGGACGAAGCCCCTAGCCTGGTTTCTTTGATTTCTAACTTCCATGAACTGGTCCCCGCATTGGGTTTCTCTATCAATATGCTTCAGGCAGTCTTTAGATCAGGCTTGGATTCAGGTTCCGCTCATTACATGGTCTGGTCCACCGTCCAAGGATCAGTAGATTAAACATGTGCCACCGTGACCACCATTAATGCCTTCCCCTGCCATGTTACCCATTATCAGAAGGAAATTTTATGATAGGATTACCCAACGTAGATGCAGATGACGCGCCTACCTCTGAACCAGCGGTAGATTTGGGTACTAATCCTGACGTAGCCCCCATGTCCAAGTTGGCTGATACAGAGTCACCTATAAAAGAATCTGTTAAGGCTCAGGCAGAGTAAGTCATTTCCCCCGCCCTCATACTCCCAGTTTTTGCTCCAGCATAGGCCCCCAACCTTACCCCCGATCTGTTAGTTATTTCTTCAGTTTCAAAAGAGTCAGTCAATTCTTCCAATGAACAAAACTTCACTTATTTCCTATTGCTTATGAAGATCAGTATCAGCTTGCATCATGTTTCCTTTGAGGCCCTGGTGTATACCGGAGCCACAGGGAACTTCATGAGTGTCAAGTTGGCTCAACAATATAAAACTGGAAATGGATGCGGGTCCCTCAGTGATGTTGGCCTCATCTGCTTCCAAGACCTTGTATGTCGTTCACTGACTGATACCTTATTCAATCCACCAGCTCAGTTTCTTTAATTGTTTTTCTGCCATGCTGAACTTGGTGTTTCTGGTGATCTTAGGTGTGAGGTGGTGGCGCCAACAACATGTCAAGATTCACTTGGAGTCTAATACGTTGTCATTTACCAATAATCATCTGGAGGGTGAATTTCCTCAGATCGACACCCTTAAGAAGACACAAGGAACCAGTTCTATTACTTCCCTAGTCACTTCTGCGAGCATCCCAGCCAATTTTCCAGAGAGTTTATTGCGCTATTGAAGAATCTTTGACTTTGAAAAGATGGATTGCCTGCCTCCACACACTAGATTCAATTGTGGGTTTTGAACAACCGTGGAGTTGGTGAACATCAACTGTCCGTTGTATCCCCATACAGCGGAGGAAGAAATTGCACTCAACACCTGGTTGGATGATATGCTAAAAAGGGTGGTTGTTCAAGGAGACCTCGCCCATCACCTCCCCCATCGTCTTCGCCAATAAAGCAGATGGTTTTCTCCATCCTTGCGTGGATTACAGCCACTTAAATAAAATAACGGTTTCTGATCCCTACCCCTTGCCTCTGGAGCAGACGATCAGCCAGGCAATCGCCAAATCCCGTGTGTTCTCTAAGATGGATCTGGTGAACGCAGTTAACCAAATTTGGGTAATTAAAGGTCAAGAATGTTTAACAGCAATCTGGATGAAACATGGCATTTTCCAATTTCATGTGATGCCCTTTTGGCTGAAGAATGCTCCCGCTACATTTCAATAAATGATTGACAATGTACTGGGTGACCTCCGGTTTACCTGTGCAGTTGCATACATTTATGATATCCTGGTTCACTCCCCGACTCCCAAACAACACGCTACTGACTTGGAAGCAGTGGTGGCCGCCTTGCATAAGGCAGGCTTGTTCATCAAGCCTTCCAAGTGCGAGTTTTATAAGGAGGAGGTTACCTTCCTTAGGAACCTCATCCTTAAAGATGGTTATGCAATACCTCCCAATAAGTTAGACATGGTCTGAGAATGGCCAACCCCAACTACCCAGAAACAACTTCAGAGTTTCTTGAAAACCATCATTTTCCTAAAAAATTTTCCCTGGCACTTTCCCAGCTGGCTGCACCGGTCCACCCCCTTACAGGGAAAAACATCCTGTTTCATTGGACGCCCAAATTCTAACAGGCATTCGAATTGATCAAAGAGGCGTTTGTGTCTCCACCCATTTTGAAGCACGCTGATCCCACCAAACCGTATATTATTGCATGTGACGCCTCGTCAGTAGCAGTGGGAGCGGTGTTGCTTCAGGAGCATGATGGTTTGGAACATAAGGTCACTTACTTTTCCTGGAAGTTCACCGCCATGGAGCAGTTTTCAGCCATATATGACAAGGAATTGGCAGTTGTTGAATGGGCATTAACTCATTGGAGGTATCTGTTGCAGGGTGCTCAACATAAATTAACAGTCCGCATGGATCACCAAGCCCTTTTTAGTTTTGTAAACCCCAAAAAATGGCGCATTGGCAAACCTGAACCTATCAGGACCTGTGCAGTTTTAATTTTAAATACAAATTTGTAAAAGGTGCGCTCAATGTACTTCCCAATTTTCTAAGCTGCAGCCCTGTCCACTATTCCTTGGACCCAGAGGAAGTGGATCTCGTTACCATGATTCCTGCTGCCCAAATCCTGTCGATTGTTCCCCCATCATTTCATCTGTCGCTTTGACTCTCAACACCCCGCTAGTGGCTCAGGTCTTAGCCAGTCATGTAGCCTGCCCTGAGGGCATGGAGTTGGTCAAGCAGTAAGCTCACCCGAGTCATAAACACTCCCTATATTCTTTAGAGGATGTACTCATTTACTTTAGGTCTTACATCTGGGTTCCCCCTCCTTCCAAATGGAGGTATTCCACACACATCACGATCCCCCCATGGTTGGACATCCCAGTAACAAAAAATACATTTAATTGATCAAGCAGACCTTCAATTGGGCAGGTTTGACAAAAGATGTTCCAGCCTGGATCGCTGATTGTGTTACTTGCACTAGGGCCAAGTCAGACTGCACTGGCAAAAACGGCCTCCTGCACCCCTTACAGCAGGCGAAGGGCCCATGGACATTGGTGTCTGTGGACTTTATTATCAAACTCCCCTGCTCTAATGGGTTCACAGTGGTGATGGTAGTGGTGGATCGCTTCACGAAGTTTTCCCTTTTTAAACCTTGTACTTCTGAAATTATTTCGGAAGAAACTGCCCACCTTTTCATATGCCATGTTTTTTCGATGTTTGGTCTCCCCAGGAGATCATCAGTGACTATGTATCACAGTTCACCGCACAGTTTTGGAGTGAAATCCTATCAATCCTGAAAGTATCCCCCTGTCACTCCACTGCATATCATCCTCAGTCTGATGGACAGACCAAGTGGGTCAATCAAGTCCTTGAACAGTACCTGCGTTGCTATGCTGCAGCCATGCAAGATACCTGGGCCAATGACCTTCCTCTCGCTCAATTCGCTTACAATAACAGGATCCACATGTCCACGTTTTTTTCTCCCTATGAAGCAACGTTGGGTTATAATCCTTCATTCTCAGTCGGGCTGTGCTTGCAGCCTGAGGTTCAAGCTGCCACGGACCATGCTGCCCATATCAGATTGACTCAATCCTTGATGTGGGAACACCTTACCAAAGTCATAGACGACTACAAGCAGTTTGCAGAACGCAAGCGTCATCCAGGTCACGATTTTATGGTGGGCTCTTATGTTATGCTCAATACCTGTCACTTGAGAATTCAGGCCCCTTCCCATAAGTTTGCTAGTAAACACTCAGGTCCCCATTTGGTGGAGGAGGTATTGGGTAACAGGGCATTCCAGTTGAAGCTTCCTGCGCATTGGAAGCAGCATCCCGTTTTCCATGTTTCCCAGCTGTCACCCTTCAATGGTGCGATCCCCATGGAACTGGAACCAATCATCATCAAAAATGGGGAAGAGGCCAAGGTAGAGGCTATCCTGGCATCCCAAAAATCCCAATGTTCCATACAATATATTGTGGCTTGGAAAGGGTATATGGCCTACAAAAACAGTTGGGTCAAGGCATACGATTGCATGAACTGCATGGATCTGATTAAAGTATTTTACATATCCCACCCTGAAGCTCCTCGCCCCCCAAAAAAAGTTGCAACAATTATGGCAAATCAAGTTACCCAAGGCGCACAAGAGTTTGGCTCTTATGCAGTTTCCCATTGGTTGGGCCCTTCCTTTGGAAAAAGGAAAAGGTAATGTAAGTCCTGGGAACATTCTCTGGGTGTTGATTGGGCCATTTTTCCGTTCCCGAGTAAGAAGGCACCAAAGAGGATGGTAGTCCCCCTCGTCACTCAGGTTGATCTCGCTCACATAGTAGATGAGCGCTGGGTAACAGCTCTTCCACTTCAGATTCCACCCCAGTACTCATACTCACCTTGGCAGAACTGTTATGGGGAATCAATGAAATCTGCGCCAAGATTATCAAATTAAAATCAATTAGAACTAACTCAAGTGGCAATCTGCCCAATGTTCAGATCTCAAATGGTTGGAAAGGTATGAAGACTGACTTATTGTCTGGAATGCCTAACAGTTTCAATTCGATTAACATGCTAATCAAACAAATTACCACCCTACTAAAGTCATCAGGGATCATCCTCAATGGGCAGGCAACAGCATCGGACATCATCAACCAGGGTTCAAAGCCCCCTGCTGACAATTTGGGTGTTGCGGCTGATGCAATGCCACTGACTGAACAAACAGCCCAGCAACTGAGCATGGGTAGGTTGGGCATCCCAAACCCGTTCCCAACCAAATGGACCCACCCCTATGTGGGGTGGCCTTGGGAGATTCCCACCGCTCATTGGGCCAAATGCTGTCACACCAACTGTCATAAATGTAGCTGAGCCTTGGTTCAGACGTTCAAGGTCAAACTGACAGCAACTAATCTTGCCGCCAAATTTTATGATGTCAGTTCCCAGGGAACTAATCCACCCATTCCCAAATAATTCGCCAGTTAGGTCAAATTTGAGAGTCCCAATCCCAGCTTGTCATTACCCCAATTAACCACTATTTAATCAGTTGCATTGCGCTGAGAAATTTGTTGGTCAATTTTCTTCCTTTCCTTTCAGTAAAATCTTGCCAAAAAACCAATCAATTTTTTATTTGTATTTATCCTTCAGGTCACATCCCTAATGGCGTTTCCCTGGTGGCCTGTTGGTCCATATACCAGATGGGCTCTACCAGTACTTATGGTCACTATGGCCCCCTCCATTGTTGATTGGATTCAGCGACTCAGATATTTCTGGCACTATAACCCTACTATCATGAACTTCTGACAACAGTACATGGGGATCCTGTAGCCTTGCATTCACCAACTGTAAGCGAGAATCTTTCTCCTTGCCTCCACAGTCAAAATGACCCTCATATGCCAATGAACTCATTGAAACTATTTCTGTGATTTCACCCCCTGCAGCAAGGCCCCCTGGGTCTGGGATGGGATCACTGTGGTTTGTCGTCAGGATCATACTCACTGTTGTTCTACACCAACAATTTGTTGTTTTGCAATGCCCAGCTCCATACAACGCTGTTTGGTCGGCAATGCCTCTGGCATTCTGGCTTGCTTTTTGGGTGCTTATGCATCCCGACTGGCAGGCCAGTCTAAACTTCTTCTGCCGCTTCCATGACAGGATGATCCCTAACATTAAACAAGAGATTAGGGGTTGATTTCATTATTGATAAAATAATTGACTTGTAGGAGTCAATCAGGTTTAGTTGATAATTGACTAAGTAAATTTATAACTTACTGGCGAGTAATAACACCTATCATAGAGCCCCTCTAAAGTTAACTGTTTCTGGATTGTATTCTGTTCATTATGGGTAAGAGTCCTATTATCTAAGTAGGTTGTTACCAGATAAGGGTAAATTTGATAAGATTTGAGTGAAAACGTTTGAACACATTCTCTTTTAACTCAGAAGAGGTTGCAGTCAAGTATGGAAGAGAACCTGATTATATTTGATGAGGAAGATCATTGTTTTATGTGACCCTGGAGGTTTAATTAATCGGTTACGGCCACATTCCCAATTGGGTGCCAACTGAAGAGTTGTGCACTAAATCCTCTATAAAATCCCCTGACTTTTTTATTATAGCAGATAAAAATGGAATTCAAAATAAATTTATAACTAAACTGTTTGCTCTTATGATTAGATAAGGAAGGACAAGATGATTCTTTATCTTAATTATAGCTATTTCTGCATACTCTGTGTGATGATAAGGAAGAACCTCTGAACCCTTATCTTAGGTTAATTTCTACAAGAATAAATAGGGAAGAAGCTCCTACCACTTTAGTAGAAGTCAACAATAGGAAAAGCTCCAGGTTGGCGTTAAACCAATTCACTAGTTTTGGCTGCTAGCTCAATCAAAATAGTAGTCTTTATACTACAATTGCCCATTATAACGTAATATCAAATTTAATCAACACACATATAAGGAACCTGTGCATTTAAACAAGGGAGATGAATGAGCATTAAGCAGAATAAGGAATCAAATTCTGAACTTATCATTTGGAACTTAATTAAGGGTTCAAGCTCCCTAAAGTTTTGACAGTTGATGATAACTAAAAGGGTAGTTTGAGTTTAGCCAAATTTGATAAAAAGTTTGAATCAAATCGTCATACAAGAATGAACTACGCAAGCTTTGGACAGAACTTAAAACCGTCAACCAGAACGCACTTACTTGGTTCACAAGCTGACTTCACTGCATAAAGAATAGATGACAAAGGCCAAGGAAGAAGTCGACCAAGGGGGAAAGATCAACAACCTCTGTGGAAGAGCCAACTCCTTGAAGGTCAAGGAGGTTTAACTGATCAAAGAAGTATTAATTCAGAAGACCAAGTGAGAGGAAGACCATTAGCGCATTCACTGGCTTAATGAAGAGATAGCATGACACTTGAAGCGCATAGAAGAACTGGAGGGCCAAAAAAGCAATTATGCATTAATGGAGGCGGAAGAAGCAAAAAGCAAAAACGCCTACAACTCCATCAGGAAGGATGACCCAGCTAGAAATATTCCTGGGTCATTTGGAGTAACTTCGTAAATGACAACCAAAGTCACTTCAATGGTCAATAGAGTCGTCAGACAGGATACATCTGTTAGTGGAGCCACAGATAAATTTCGAAGCACACCAAAATTACCCGCCTTCCATCAGGATACACTCATGAATTTTTATAGTTTAGTCAAGGTGACGATTTTTGGTTCAATGAACTTCAGAAGGCAAAGTCTTTCATGAACTTTTTGAACACAGATTGTCAGAATCTAGTGTTACCCCGTCTTAATTGGGACAATTGATCTTATCAGGAGCCAAAAAAGCACTCATACTAGAAATCAGAATCTCCACACGGACGTCTATCCGCAAACAAGAATTTATGGGGATTCAATTCCATAAAGATGAGACTCTAATAACTTTTCAGATCAATTATATTAGGAATCACAGATCCTGGAAGGTGAGAATGTACTAAAGGGTTTCGACGCCCAAATCATGATGGAAGTGGCGTTATGGCCCTATTGTGGTTTGCATAGAACTATGGCTTCAATGTTAGTAACGCAAATGACTACATCTCAAATGGTGAAGCATTTGAAGATGTTGGGAGCCACTTTGGAGCCCCAAACAGAGCTTTCTTATGTTCCAGACTTGATATCAAAACACTATAAAATTCGCTGAGATGAATAAAGAGCATACAAATTAAGTTGAGTTGGGGAACAAGCTTAAAGTAATAATGCAAGAGTACAAGACACTAATTCGCTGCCGCCAATGTTGTAAATCTGGACACGTAGCTGCCCAATGTTTGAGCAAAAATACCAAGGAGCAGGTCACCTTAGTCCAAGTGAAGGAGAATGAAAGCTGTTAGGAGTCAAGGAAAGGCCCAATGGTCTAGAGACAAAAAGATCTAGCACTGAAATTAAAACTGTTCCTCCCAATAATATGAATGATGAAATAGACATCTTCAATCTCTTTGTAAAAGATGAAGCAACCAGTCCATTATATTAGGTTTTTAATATAAACATAAACGCTATTACACAAGCTAAAATGAAGGATATTGATCCCAAAATCATGAAGCAAGTTGCTTGATTATACATTCATCAGCTAGCAGACAAGATTAAATCTGCTGAGGATCAGGAAAAGTTATTTAAAGCGAGATTAGATGAAGAAAATGCATTCATTCCAACTAATGCAATTAAGGAATCTTTCCCTGATCTCTCAGCACAACCAAATAAAACTCTTAATTTGGCAAAGAATGTTGCAATAATCAGTAAATATCTTATTGTAATATTCTGAGTTTATTTATGCAGATATTATTATTAACCAAGTGAGAGTGAGGGAAATCATTGATAGTGGAACGCCCATAAACATTGTTTTGACTAGAATGGTGAAACAAATGAAGATTTCAACAGACCTAGAGTATTGGAAGGAATATGGAATGGCTAGACCAGAGATGACAATATCCTGTAGAGTGTACAGCGCGCTGCCACTCAAGTTTAGTTCTCTATTGATATCAGCTCCCACCATTGTGTTGCAAACTAAAATTAGTAAATGATCAGGATGGAGTTCCTATAAAATATGGAGTGATATATAATTTCTTATGATATTACCCTGACCATTTTAGACAGACCCTGCCTTTGGTATATCAGCGGAAAGAAGAGTTGCAGCTGACTATGAAAAAGAATTTTACAAATTTAATTTACAATGATGGCGTCTTTCCCATCCATTATGAAGTTTTTTGGGAGAAAATGGAGAAACTAGTTGAATGAGATTTTGGAAAAACATGAAATCCTTTGAGAAGAAAATGAATTTAAATTTATTGTGGGGAAGGCCGACCATAGGACGGACACTTCTGAATATGACTCAGACGAGACAAAACTTAGTACCAGGGGAGGCACCCCAGAGAAGCGATGCTATCTCTTGTTGCCAGCGGGAACGCCACTTATGGGAAGGGGAGGGAACGTGTGTAGGGGACGTAGCCACTATTGAGCACGTGTGGAGGAAGGGGTCTGATTTGATGAACCAGACTGGGAACCAGGAGGAGACCAGCTGTCGGCGACGCGGTGGGAGATATCCAAACATCCACGCTTGAAAGTGATCCACCAAATGAGACTGGAATCTGTGGACAGCTTCAGGGAGGGTGGGGATGGATCCAGCGATGGCATCCAAGACAATCGTGTGGATAGTCCACATGGCGATTGCAACCACCAGAGCACGGAGGGAGGGTGGGAGGGGGGAGGCCATTGATTAAGCAAACATATCTCTTAACAGACTGAAGGGATGTGTTTGATCCTGGCCTAGCAGACGTTGGACTTCGCGCCATATCACTTTAGAGGTGAGGCACTTCTCCAGGCGGTGAAACAGCGTTCCATACTGGCCACACGACACAGGATGAGTGTAAAGCATTAGAACGCTCATCTGTATGATACACCCGCCTCAGGCAGCGCCACACATGAGAGCGGACTTGAGGCTGCAACAGAGGATGGTGTGCGTATTTCCAGATAGTCTTTTGGGTCTCAGTGGAATAAGGGATGTCCATCATGTCCAGGTAGTCCACCCTGGATAGGACTTGGGGTCGAATGAGGATCACGCCATCATGGATGGGTAGCCCCTGTACCTCTTGTGTGAACTGAGGAGAGGGGCGGCCTCTCCAGGTTGTATGTCCACTAATACGAATTCTCCACTCTGCGCTTTGCATGGAGAGTAGGATTCGTTTGTAGTGGGTTTTGGTCCCGTGAGGACCTGTGGCTGATGTGTGTGATGCGAGGTATTTCATCAGGGAGTGGGGGTTTGATGGATTGTTGAGGCCCAAGGCTCTGGAGAAGTTGGAGCGGGCCGCGCGGGACCAGTGTTGGGATGGGAGTGTAGGAGCAGTTATGGCCGCAATCCAGGTGCCCAGGATCTTGGCGGCATGGGCTTTGAAGTCAAGTAGGCCCATGCCACCATGATGATGAGGGCCAAACATGACCTCTAGCCGTACTGGTGGAGGGCGGCCTGACCAAAGCCAACCTTGTAGCAAAGCATACAGGGATTTGAAGAAGCTTGGGGAGAAGGGGATGGCGTGGGCTCCGAACCAGACTTTGGATAGGAGCATAGAGTTGTCAAGAACAACCCTGCCAGTGAGGGTAGTAGGGTGGGCTCTGAGAGAGGCGATTCGCTTCGTCACGCTGTCCAGTATATGGCACTCCATTACTGCTGACGCGTATCCACCTGCCTCCAACCACACGCCCAGATGGCGTACCGGTCCTATGGTAGGTCATGGCACAAAGGGGAGCACCAGTGGAGCGGTGTGTTTTGAGTTAGTAAGGCGTGGACGTGGGCGAGCAGATGGGCCGGGTTGGGAACTACTTGCTGGGGCCCAGCAGTTCTGAAACCGACCAAGGAGAATGATTTCGGTTTTGGAGGCGTTCAGTGCCGCGTTGCTTACCCGGGAATATTCCTGGATGAGGGCTTCAAGCGCGCGTGCATCTTTGTTATTAGACACCCCCACCACGCAATCATCTGCAAATGCCATCATCTTGACTGGGGTTTGGCCTGGCACATGGACCCCAGTGAGTTGGGCATTCACATTTCGCAGTAGTGGGTCAAGGCTGAAGTTGTATAAGAGTGGGCTCAGGGGGTCCCCTTGTCGCAGGCCCCTTTGAGGACGGACTACTTCCGTTAAGAAACCTGGGCCGCGCACTGACATTGTTTCGGATTCCGTGAGCAGCATCACTCAGTTAATGAAGCGGGGAGGTAGGCGGAATTGTTGGAGGCAGACCTAAGGTATTCCCAGTTTACTCTATCATAGGCCTTTTGTTGGTCCAAGAATACAAGTGTCCCAGAGGCTGTGGACTGACACACATTAGCCACAGAGTGCACGTTATCCAAAATCGACCTTCTAGGGATGAAACCGAATTGTGAGAAGAAAACAATGAACAATCTAATGCCTGGGATTTAAATAATCGCTAACACAGGGTTAACTCTCTATATTCAAGAGTGATTATATGGAGAAGTCATTGGCCCAAGGAGGAAATCAAAAATTGAACCATATGTTGTTCCAGAAATAATTATGCGAGGACATGGAGAAATAAACGTACTACTGGCTAATCTGGGAACAAAACTAATGAAGATATCAAGAAGTCAAGAGTCGCATTTCACCATTTAATCCAGACAGCTGAGACCAAATTCCATGATTTTGAAACGCTAACTGAAATTGGATTGCTGGCAAAAATTCCCAAAATTGTCAATGTCTTAAAAGATCAAGAGCATCTGGCTGAATTAATTGAGCAGCATCAAGAAGAAGTACTCCAAATATTTGAGAAGTACTAGGAGATATTTGCCCAAAAAGACTATAACTTGAATTGCGCAAAGAATGTGATTCACAAGGTCAACACAGAGAAATACTCGTCATTACAAATTAGACCTGGTCAAAGGTCTAAAGCTGTTGAAGCTGTTGTCAGTGAAGAAATTATTAACCTTGTTGGACATGGGCTCCTCGTCCCATCATTGAGTCCATGGGTGAGTCTGATCTTTATAGTAAAAAAAGAAGGACGTATAGAATTGAGTGGTGACTGATTATTGCCTACTGAACAAAATCACTAAAAAGGATTTGTATCCACTCTGGGTACTGACGATGTGCTTGATCTCATAAGGAACTCCAAATACTTTTTGGCGTTAGACTTAGTTTTGGGATATTGGCAACTTATTTTGCTAATGGAGGACCAAGAAAAATGTGTGATCATTACCGCACAGGGGCTCTACCATCTGACCCACATGCACCAGGGATTGTTTAGACCACTGGCCACCTTCCAAAGAGCAATGGACTCTATCCTTAGTGATATGAAGTTACCTGTGTCTTATTATACCTGGATGATATAAATATATTCAGCAGGACCTTCACGGACTATTTGGAGCACTTAGGAGTAGTGTCCAAGCACCTGGCGATGGCAAACTTGAAATCAAGATGAATAAATTCCATTTTCTTCAAGAAGGAGCTTGAGTACTTGAAGTTAGTTATCAACTCCAGTGGGCTGCAACCCCACCAGCAGTAGATTTTGGCAATTGAATGGATGTCAATCCCAAAGAGCGTTTGGGATTTTCAAGTATTGCTTGAGATGGTCAGCTACTAATGCCAATTTCATAAAAGATTTTGCAATAATCGTTAAGCCTTTATTCCACTTATTAAAGAATTAAAAAATTTGTGTGGAATGAAGAAGCCCAAAAGTCATTCAATGAATTATTACAATATCTAATGACCAGTCCTGTCTTAAAGTACCCTAATTTTGATCAGGAAAAGATCATCCAAACCAATGAATTATTGATGGTAATTAGAGCCGTTTTGAGCCAAGTGGATGAGGATTGGGAAGAACATCTGGTGCCTATGTGAGTCAAATACTTATACCTGTGGAGAGTAATTATACCATAATGGAGCATAAATGCCTTGTGGTGATCTATGCATGTAAGCAAATTCTGATTGTAAATGCATGGAACGCACTTCAACGTAGTGATGGACCACTTATCCTTGCGCTGGCTCCATAACTTAATGGAAGCAGCGATGAGACTTTCCTAAAGAGCTCTAAAATTACAAGCCTATGATTTGAGATATTATTTTGGTCCTGAGCTGTGCATCAAAATGCTGACGAGCTATAAAGACTGCCAGCAGTCCATATTGTCTATCATCAGGCGGATAGACATTCCAAAAGATGATCAAAGGCAATGTCATGGATGAACCCCAAGAAATTCAAGGTGCGCTGAAGAAAGCATGAATAACACTAATATAAAAGCTGAGAAACTATTCAAACAATTGACAGAAAACAATTTTAATTCCTGAAGCTGTCAGACTGAGTGGAAATAGTCTGAGCCACACACAAAGTCGTTGGTCATGGTGGCCTAAGGAAGATTATAAACCATATTTGCCAGTACTACAACTGGAAATTGATCAAATATGATGTTGCAGGCTACCTGGACTGTTGTGTGGAATTCCAACTCTACAAACCTCGTAGGAATATAACATGATAAAGGCTAGTAAATCCTGGATTTTCCTGGCACACCTTGTCATTAGACGTGATGGGACCCCTGAGTATCAGCACAGGTGGCGTGAAATATACCATAGTGGCCATAGACAATCTAACTAGATGGGTTGAAAAAAATCCCTGAGCAAAATGGATACTGTGAGCACAGCGAGGTTTATTTTGTAATAAGTGGTTTACAGGCACCAATGCCTCAACTAATCTTGAGTGACATTGTAACCAAATTTACCAATTATGGTATCCTGAGGCTTAATGAGTTGATGGGGATTATAGAGTAGTATTAGTTCTATACAGACCAGAAAAAATGACATTGTGGAAAGAGTTAATGGAATGTTAGCTGTGACGCTAAGAAAATTGGTCATGGGGAAAACTTCCGCTTGGGGAACTTACCTAAGTCTGGTTACCTTCGTTTACAATATAAGTCATCATAAGGTAACAGGAAAAATGCTATTTGAGATACTTTATGGGCAAAGGGCAGCATTACTACCAATTATTTATTCCATTATAGAACTAGCTTTGGAGATGACTGCAGAGCAATACATAACCAACTGGCTTTATTATGACCAATCTGCAATCATGGCGTTCAATACCACATTGAAGAAAAGAATTTAAAGCAAAGATGATGGATGACAAGAATCAACCAGCAATACAAGAGTTACCATGGAGGGTTAAGGTAGCCTATTGCAATACCCATGGTTTTGGAAGAAGAAACAAAATGGACGGTTTATGGTCAGGTCCATTCATTATTATCGCCAAATTAGTGACTGATGTCTATATAATAAAGAGCAATACGGATGGTCATATAGTGTACCAGGTCCATACTATATATCTAAAGTATTAGATCTAAAGAATAATATATTGCAATGTTTCCGTGATGCCACTTAACCTAATGACATTAGGTTAAATCCTAGTGTATTGGTTAAGTCTTACAAAAAGAGACATTTGAACCATGATAGCTGGGTAAATTAAAAAACGAACTGCTAAGCCAGAGTTTGGGAAATGAAAAGATGGACCTATGAACCTAATAATAGGTAAGTACTGTTGGGATTTGACCTGCTCCCACTCAATTTGATTCAAATTTCCCTACCTCCAATACCTCTCCAAAATTTCCTCCCATGGAGCATTATTTTCCATTCCCTAATCAACTTGTCAAATGAAAGCCTGCCGTCAATCCCCTCCTGATCAACGTCAGGGTGCTAAAGATCTTGCCAGTGGAGGACGTCGCTACCCTGAAAGGACTAGGATGAAAACACAGCCTAAAAATATCCGCTCCTTTTCTTAAATAAAGTTACGTTTTTTATCTCCAGTTAGTTCTTAATTTTACTTATTTCTAGAGCCTCTGTACAGAAAGCTCATCTCTGGCCATCCTCTTCATCGTTTTTAGTACAATAGGTCCCTCGTCACCTATTTCCAAGCTTATAGCAGATTACCAGCCCCTACGTTTAGGATTCCCAGCTCTCCCCGCTGTCTACTTGTGCGGGTCATTTTATCCCATCCATTTTGGTATGCTTTGAATGAACTATTACCCTCAGTTACCCTATCCCAACAAGTACCATTGCAAAAAATAACATAATGAAAAAGTGACAAAAATAATATAAAGTAAAAAATCATAAAGAAAAATATATAAACGTATAAAAATACAAAAAAAATAATAAATTTAATTTTTATATATCATCAAAAAGCATCTGGTGCTGTCCCCTTATGTTATCAGTAGGACTAACTTGTGTTGAAAATGGTCCACATCAAGTAGTCTCAAGGCACTGAAAGAAGAGTATACATTAGTAAATTCAGTATAAGTTGAGCCTAAATTTGCCGGGGGTAGTCCCTTAAGAAATGAAGCCCATCCTGGGGGAATACAGGGAACAAGGAATTGGAGAAGCCGCCTGAGAATATCCTATAAATGACGAGGTGTCATATAACACTAACTGAAAGAAAACAAGATTCCAGACCTTTTTATTGGCAAGAACACACAAACTAGACTGGCACGACATGTGTCCTTGGGAACTGCGCTCTTTGGAGGAAACAGAAAGGAGGACACAGAAAATAAACGTGCAAAGAAGAAGAACTAATCCAATATGCATCAAGCAAGGATTTAGATGGACCAAGAGCACTTCTAATTTAAACCATGCTGGCGGACTCAGTCAGAATCCAAGCGGCATATGCCCCCAGAAAATCTTCATCACTGGATAATCTGGTCAAGCGGGGGTGTTGGGATTTTTCCTACATCACCCAGCTTCATTGATTATAATTAATCTGCTGGTCAACTAGAGAATTCATCCCCCTAGTTGATGTTGGAGTTGCGGAATTTTAAATACAATAGCTATTGTTTGGTGAAACGTTCCAGAGAATATTATTTTGTCTGACAGATTGATAAGTGTTTCATTTGGAACGATCTTTGACATTAAACAATTGATTATGGGGTCAATTTCATTATCAAAACTTAATTTGCTTGTAGGAGTCAATCATGTTTAATTACCAATTGACAAATGGGTTTAAGAGTTGCTGGTGAGTAATGCCGCCTGTCATAGAGTATCTTTCAAGTTAGCATTTTCTGGATTACAATCTTCTGTTTATGGGTACAAGTCACATTACCTAATCAGATTGTTACCAGATAAGGGCAAATTTTTGGTTGTTACTGAAGACATTGGGACACGTTTTCATTTCAACTCAGTAGAGTTCACAGTCAAGTAGCAGAAAACTCAATTATATTCAATAAGAAAAATCATCATTTAATATGACCTGGAGGGTTGATTTGTTGGCAACTGCCGCCATTTCCAATTGGGGTGTCAACTGAAGAGTTGTGCACTGAATTGCTATAAAATTCCCTTTACTTTTTATAATAAAACAGATGAAAGTAAAAAAGTTAAATTACTTTTATAATTAGACTGTTTGCTTTTGTGGCTAGAGAAGGAAGGTTAGGAAGTATCCTTGCCTAAATTATTGCTATCTCCGCAGACTCTGAATGAAGAGAATGAAAAAGAACCTCTGAACCTTATCCTAGGTTAAGTTCAACCAGACGAAATAGGGGAAAAGTCCCTGCCATTTCATAAGAAGTTGATATTAGGACAAGCACCAGGTGGCGTTAGACCTAATCATCTTTTGGATATCAGCTTAACTATAATAGTAGTCTTCATACTATTGTTCATTATATAATACTATCAAATCAAACAACGCACTATTAGGAATCTGTGCATTTGAACAAGGGAGCTGAAGCGAGTATTATTCAGAAAGAGGAACATTTACTGAACTTATCAGTTGACACTCAATAGAGGGTAAAAGCTCCCTAAAGTTTAAAAAGTTGTACAAATGACTTCTCTGCCATCCTGTAGATGTTTTGTACTGATAATGGGTGCCATACCCTGGCTTGTTGGCAACAGTGGCTATCCCATGGATAAACATGTTTGAAGAAGATAATCTGGTTGACTGAGGGGTGTTTTATTAAATACTAGATTATGTTTCTTCCAATATATTGTGAAATTAGTTCTTCATTTAATTGGACTTGGATTCATATTTACTAAGTAGTTTTAACAATTTTAACTTCCAATTGTGAAGCTCCAAGCTACAATTTATGTCAATAAATTAATGGATCAATCATAGCAGATTTAATGAACAGAATATAAACAGGTATAAGGCTTAGTTGCTGATAACTATCGGTAATAAACATACAATCTTAGGTGCAACTTTTTGATTGTTTTGATGGATGTTTTGACCAAAATCATATCAAATGCTAAAGTTCAATTAACAAAGTAAAGCTACATTACATCAACTGATGAAAATGTTTTTATTAGGTGTTCATTATAAAACCATTAGCCACCTATATATATAATTTTTTTAATAAAGCAACTCTCTTTATAATTGGGTTTTTCTAATAAATTGTATAATTTATAAATTAAGTTCTAACAAAACTGGTTCCAGCTCAGACAACACTTCCTGTCCTTAAACAAAAAGCACTTGTATAAACAAGTAAATACTTTTTCAAACCAGTGTAGCTGCCACATTCTAGCAGTTGGTTATCTTCAAAGGAACTTGACCCAAAGCTGACCGCCCTTTTCTTTGCTCAGTGAGAATAGGGTCTTTGTTTTACACTCATCACTAATGTAGTTTTTTCTTACAGAAGTTACATAGAAGCTTCTCATTCTTTTTTGGCTTTGCTCTTTAATGGTATATACTATGGTTTTATGGGAGCCTTCCAGGTGGTTTCTGGATTATGTATATCGCCACATTGAACAGGCTTCTTTGATGGTTAATACAAAGTTATAGCTTTGTTGAGCTGAATAAACGTGAATGGTATGGTTAGAATTACTGAGTAGATTGCCAATAACGGCTGCTACGTCATTATCCATTATGAAAATTTTTAGATCATTAGAGATTGAGCCTCAATATAGAAGTAATTTGCAAATTTGTCTATAGGGTTTTCTGTTTAGCATAATGCGATTATCATGTCATCCTGTTTCCTATACTTAAGCTTTTCTTGAAACTAGTTCTTGTATGGATCTTATTTTACTTCGTCCCAAGTATTTATGATGTCTTTTTTTAGCACTAGGTGGTCTTAACATGCCAGGGGGATATACCAATCTCAAGTGTTTATGTTGTCCATTTGAGTTATATGACCTCCTATGCCATGTGTTTTAAACAAGACAAGTAATGTTACCCCTTTTTTAAATCAGTTTCACCTTCCATTGCAGCCTTAAAAAACAGAAGAAACATTAACTACTTCTTTTCTCCAGGGATAAATCTGCTTTGAAGGTGTTTTTAATTTAAAGCTTCTAGACCAGAGACAAAGTGTACTTCAGGAGAGTCTTATTCAGTGATTATGGCGCATGTAGCGCTCTGCCAATAGTTGAGAGAGTCAGTGAATTTGATCTTGTAATGGGTTAAGATGCTGTTCCATTGCTTCAATGGTAATTCCTGAGGTGAAATCTAGCAAGTTAAATTATCTTTTCAATAACATTATTATTATTCTTCAAGTCTTCAACTTGATAGTTGAGATCATTCTTTTATTGACAAGCATTAGAGTGAAAAAGTTTTCAAGAGTTTGTTTTTGTCTTTTAACAATAAAATACGCTAGTTTATGCCCTTCTTCATCTCCTGGCATTCAGAGCTATGGGGATGTTCGTCCATTATACAATTTATTTCTTTCAATAAGAGTTTCAGTGATTATAAGAATTATTGAGACGGCGATAAATCTGGTTTGATTCATCTCTTTGGCTGGGTTCATTCTTATATCACTCCTCAACATTTTAGTCGTTTAACAATTAAATGGGTAGCCACTTGGGTTACGCAGAATACCATAACCTTTTTAACATGGGCTACTCAGATAGTTAGTTTCTGAAACGCTGACTGAGTTTCTGAAACTTAGTGGGCTTCAACCTTTGGCAATTCATTTTAAAGCCATCTCTAATTGAGATTTAAGGTGCTTACTTTATTCTTCCTTATAATGTCATCTTATAGAAACTTAATTATCCATATCACCATGGGCTGTGGCGTATTGCCACTGAAGCTCTTGGAAAGAAGTTTCAAGTAGTTTTTGGTATTCTCATTTGATTCTGAAAGGTCCTCGCTGAGAAGTTACATAGCTTTTTCCATAGCCTGATACCTCTGGAATTAATGGTTCCCATTTGGTTATGGAGCTGGGTGATATGGGGACATTTTTCTCAATTAGTCTGCATACATCCTCAATAATTTAAAAATATAAATTATAAACTTGTTCATAGACCAATCTTAAGGCCCCTTGGGTGTTGATGTAATGATGGAGCACCTCATTACTGACTTCTAGTATGTTCACATATGGTTTAATGCAGATGTAAAAACCGCATAATATCTGCATAGGTTTGAATTTGATCTGTAATTTCTGGGAGAACACTATATTCTTATAAAATCATAATAGTCCTGGGCATGACGGATGCCCTTTTTGCGGCTGGCTCCTTCTCCTGAATTTATAAATTCCCAAGCTAAGTCTCTGACCACATTAGTGGAAATCCAGGTTAGCCGTCATGGTTCTGGGATCTCCATCTACTGTTCTTGTACTCCTTTAAATGATACAAAAGGAAGACTTCCTCTCTAGTTATCATCTTCATTGTTTTCATTGTGCACCTTGCAGGTTTCCTATCGATTGAATTATCTTCCATGGGGTGATCAGTTAGATGTAAGTATCATTAAGTGATAGCTGTGCCCCCTATAATGAATACCAGCCTGTAGGGCTTCCATTTTAAAGATGCTCAATTTTCTACTTCCAAAAGCCTGACAGTCTATACTTTACTCAAGTCTAGGACTTTTATAAGTCCTTAAATATATTGATTAGTGTGGCCAAGCCTCTTTTAGGTCCTGAAAAATAGAGTATCCATATTATGGTAAGAAATTGAAGGGACTTATTGAAGAAAAGTCATCTAATGGATATATAAATAAAAAAGCGTAACTTTAAAATAATTAGTATTGGGGATATTTATATGTTATTCTTTAAAAATAATCTCCTATAATGAAGGGGAACAATTAAGATTTCAGGTGGGCTATCTGAATGATGGCTTATTATTGAATTTCACATCCAAATTTCATGAATGCCTTTGTAGTCCATATTCATTAAGGAGTATTACACTCAATATGGCCCATTTGTGTTAGACATTATATTATCCAAGTCAATCTTCAGTAAGCTTCTATTTTGTACCCTTTCTGAGGGTATCATTAATTTAGCCTCTAAAGTTATCCAATGAAAATTTCGTTTTATATCCTGGGTTCTGTTGCTCAATGAATTAATTCTTAAGCCTGTGAAATCAGAGCATTAAGTTGTATTGGGTAATATTTCTAGTCTTTATTTGAGAATCATTACTATTTTAATTCATAAAAAAAGAAGTGTTTTTCCTCAAATCCCTAAAATAGGTTTTCTAGCTGAGACAATTTTGGTACTGCTTTATTAAATTTCTTAGTATGCTTAATACCCGATTATCTAACACCCATATTTGGATCTACTTATATGGCTATTATGATAGTGCATCTGGTATTATGTAAAGATCGTAGAAAAGCTTTCATCCATACTCTCACCAGTGTCCTTTCCTTCCTCCCACCCCACTGTGAGGCTCTCCTTCAAATAATGTTGGTTGTGGTTGGGGGAGTTCAAGATATAGAGGTTTGATTAAAGTGGAGAATGGTGGGAGAGTGGTCATACTTAGGCGTATTATATTGTAGCTTGCTGGGGTGCATCTATTGGGTCCCTCTACTAACTTAATTGAGCATGGTAACAACTAGTGAGATGGTCACCACCATATCCAAGATTAACAAGTGTGACCCCTCCATAGGTCTAAGCAAGTTTTATTTAGTAAAAAATTATTAAAACCTTTCAAAAATTTTCAAGATTTTAGAATGTTTAAAATCTTTATTTAAGCAGATAAAACAAATACCTTAGCACCAAACTACTTTCAGAATGCTGGACATTTAAGTATAATTAATAGAAAAATTAAAAGTAGTTGTAAACTTTTTATAAAAATGTATAAAAAAATACTTAATCCCTTAATTGCCAAGAAATATAAATGCTTTTTCTAAGGAGTTTAAAGCTCTCGTTGATCCTCAGTAATGTACATAATGTCCAACTAAATTTGTGTCTTGATTTGGAGGCCCTTGTATGTTTTTATGGAGTGGTAAACCTTTTTTCCAACATCCTAAAAAGCCACCTCAGCAGCAAAAGGTTTTTGTTGCGCTTCTTTTGCGGTTGTCCTGCTCATTTGAGAATGCTTTTTTTGATCAATATGGCTACCCCATCCATCTTGAGGCCAATATTCAATTGTAATATGCTGAGTAGGTCATGAGCATCATCATGATTCTCTTAATTCCATCTACATGAATTCTGCATATCTAGTGTTACAGTAGGATGTGGCAAATTATTGGCTTAAAATTGGAATGGACTTAGTTTGGGGGAACGGCGACCACTCATTAATTGTTGAGGGTGTGCCTCAAATCTGCTATTTTCAGCCATATAGCTTAAGGGTTGGTGCCCTCTTTGACTAGAAGGGGTGTAGGTCCTGTCCAGCTTAATGGTTGTGGCAGAAACCCTTACGTTACCTTTCCTAGAAGAATAGGGTCTACTCTCCCCTCTGATGCCTGCGCCAAGGTGTAGTTCTTGTGATGTAGGGGGTTTGTTTCCATGACGCGGATTGCTTTTATGTTATGAGAGAGTGCGTTCCTTGATTTCTAGGCGTGGAAGTCTTCAATCAGCTCTTGAAAATTTATTCTTTCCTGAGAGTTGACCCATCTCTTCTTGTTCGTTGGGTATCCTTTCCATACCACAGGTACTGGATCCCTTGTTTGTTTTTCCACAAGTTTAGGATCTTATCTATTTTTGAACTTTGATGTCAATTATAAAGATAGACTTAAAATATGTTGGCTTATTGCCTTTGAAGTTGGACAGCGCAAAAGCATGGAAGTTTGTGTGATTCTTCCAGTGTGGCGGGCGTTCTAGGTAGAATGAACTGTTATGCAAAATCTTGCTAATTTGGAAAAGCAATGCTCTCTTGAACACCAATTTTTGGCATAGACCTTATGGTGTAGGTTCATCATATCCACCATCACAATATCGCCTACATGGTAGTTGGGGGCTTGATGGAATTTACTGTCAGCAATCCGAAGGAATCTTTAGTTGACTTGGTTAACTGTTTTGGAACCTGTTGTTGTACTCTTTGGATGTGCATTGTAAAG
This sequence comes from Massospora cicadina, assembly GCA_022478985.1. Taxonomy (NCBI): domain Eukaryota; kingdom Fungi; phylum Entomophthoromycota; class Entomophthoromycetes; order Entomophthorales; family Entomophthoraceae; genus Massospora; species Massospora cicadina. The sequence continues at coordinate 37,860 of JAKSZP010018601.1, read as the reverse complement.
CTATCAGCTGACAGAATATTGGTGCGTACTGTGGGCTTATAGTTAATGTGGAATTGTAGCCTAAATTGTCATATATTGGCGATGTCAATGTCAACAAGTGTATGTAGCTGTTGTATGGTATCTGGGATAGAGGGAGGTCAACAGTCTAAGTATCTTTGTATTCATGGTCATAGCATTAGAGGTACTGATCTAATGATTTGTTGTTCAAAACATATGTTTATCTGACTGTTGGTAGTATACCAATAACCGACACAGTTTTATGTTTAGTATTCACATAGTGCATCCTAAAAATCTCAAGGTGAACTGAAGCCCTCTGTCTCTGACCACATCTTGTGGAACTAAAAACTTCGAACTTCTGTGGGATATGAAGCCATGTCATGTATTCAGCCATGGTTGTTGTAAAGCTTGGTACTAATATAGCATAATTTATGAGCCAGTCTAACACCACCATGACCGTTTTAAATCACTGGGAAGTTGGAAAGCCAACGTTGAAGTCCACTCATATGGCTGTCCATGGCCCTGCCGCTTGATAAAGTGGGTGTAAAATACTCTTTCACCTGTTTAGTCTGTATTTCATTGTGCGCAATTAAGAAATACGTTCTACCCAAACAGAAACGCTCTTTGTTTGACCATTCCAGTGATACCCTCATTTCTAGGTTGATATATTTCCTGATGCTGGGTGGCTTATGGTCAAAAAGTCGTTATTTCACTTATGACTCAGGAATGCAAGACTGCGGGTACCCATGTCTGATCAAAGAAGTAAATTTCTTGTTCCTTTTGGGTGTACCATCAGGACAAGATCTTCCCTGTGACATTACTATACAGCAGGTTGTAACCTTCCAGGTCAGCCATTTATGCATTCAACATCACATCATGGAGGGAGTTCTCAGTGTTTTTTGTAAAGGGGTTTTTGCGTGGTTTGGTTTAGGCAGATGACTTTAAATTGGCGTCAAGTTCATTGATCGATTTAGTTGGTGGGGGAGTGGGTTTTGAGAAAAATGGGGAGTTGGCAACTATGGCCACCGCCACAGGGAGCTCAGCAAGGACTTGTTATGGGGGAATCTATGTTATTATATATGTAGCTTTTGAAGGATTAGGACAGAAGAGGTGCTTCAGCTCAGGACGTACTATATTATTGGTTGGTCCTTATATAGTATTTATATTCAAAATAAAAGTTTAAGAGGTCGTGGTGTGTTCTATTTTGGTGGTGCATCAGTTTCTCAGTTTGTGGTAAATTAGTGACTTGTGATCTGTGCGCACAGTCACTGTGTGTTTTGCTCTCTGTAGTAATTATCGCTAGTGCATCAGCAACCAGTTAATGGTGACCAGTCTTTGTTGTAGATGTCCCATGAACGTTCATCTCAATTGAACATTATGAAGAAGTAAGTCACTGGATGATATTGATTGTTAAGTTCTTGTAGCAAGACATCCCTACTGCTATCCCAGAGGCTTAGTATGCTTTAACAAAAGGCTTTTCTTTGTCAGTGTGGTACAGGACAGGTGCATTAGTGAAAACGTATTAGATGGTACTAAAGTCTTTCGGGCACTCTAATATACAGATGAAAGTGTGCTCTTACCCATCAATGGATGGTGGTAAGATACCAGTTCCAAATAAAGAACTTTTTCAAGAATGCGAACAAGCCAAAGAAGCTATGGAGTTGCTTTTGGGCGGTTGAAGCTAACAAGCTTTTGGAATCTAGCAATGAGGGAGCGATATCATGTACATCCTTGAGTATGAGATTCCCCAAGAATTGAACTAAAATCTTTAAAGAACTTGTAATTCAAGGGTTCTTCATGCAGTACTGCTTTATGGAGAGTGCATACACTGCCACCAGGTCCTTCTTGTGTTGCTTGGTGGTTGGTGAGTAGATTATAATGACATCAATGTATGCCACCGCGCATATGAAATGGAGATCTCGAATCACGTGGTCAATCACCCTCTGGACAATGTGGGAGCATTTAAGTCCAAATGGCATGACCTTTAACTGGTGAATGCCATGACGTGTGTGAATAAAAGTCAACTAATCCAGTCCTTCTTTTAACTGGACTTCAGGAAAACATTACAGGTCCAAAATTTGAAAAGACCTTGGATTTGCAATTGGAAGTGAATTCTCGGCCTTAAGTGAGATTGGGATGGGATCAGAAACTGTAAAATTGTTCAAGCAGCTGTTGTCCGTGCATGGTAGCAGAGTTCCACCAGGTTTATGGCGAACTTTACATATAATGATATTATCTGATGTTTTCTTGATCAGATATACTTTGAACAGCAAATTATTAATCCAGTTTTTTAAATTTTACCCCTTAGCGGCAGTGTACAAGTAGAGGGTGCTTTCAATTATGGATGAAATCCACATTTAAGCAAAAGCAAGTCGAACTCAGATTAAAGTGGTAATAAGTTAGCCCCATATGAGTCAAAGTACTCCTTATATGGCTTGAGCACCAGTGGCATGGTAGGCAAGTCTGTTACAGCATTGGATGGGAAGTACTCCACTATGGCTGCCAACGCATTCCCCTTGGCCAGGGTAGGATTCAGAGGAATCTTTCATTAATGATAGAAAGGCGTATTAGTTAGTTTGTTCCATTAAGATCAATGGCAACTTTTTTCAGTGTCAATATCATATCACTAGAATCATGGGGTACAGTAGGTTGGGGGATCACCTAAATGTGGTGTTAAAGTGATGTACGTGGGCAGAGAAATGAGGTGGCTGCAGAGTTGTAGCATGATAATTATTACCAGTTGAGGCTTCCATGACTGGGGGCCCCTTGTAATGGCTGAATCCAGGGCTTATGCCGCCTTATGATAGTAAAGTTTCTGCACCAGTGTCTACTAGGGCGTTATTAAAACCTAACTAAATCCAACTTTTATGTCTAAGAAAAACAGGAAAAAAGCATAATAGAGTTTTATTAACCATTGATAACCATATGCAGAGCTGGTGTCAAAATAGCAACTGATATCCATGGCCCTTGCGCCTGTTTAAGAGATACGTTGCATTTCTGCCGCTCAGCCTTAATACAACGGGGCTGAGGTGGATTTGAGGGGTTTGTCAATGGGCACACATAAGATAATTTTTTATGGATAAAATTGTAGCGGCGCTCCTCCAATACCTGCTCCATAATCGCTAGTTGATAAAAAGACACAGTTGATGCCTCTGGGTCTAACAGTATTAAGAGGGTGCCCAAAATTCTATGGGTTATGTCCCCTTTAAGATCTACAAGAAATTATTTTGTGGGCTACGTTGCGCCCCCAAGATCCCAATGGTGTAGTGTTGATGATTGGGGTAAGAAAACAATTGCACTGGGATTTGGTTGCCAACCCATATGGGCAGAGCGCTGTACCATGAATGATTAAGATGGACTCATCGATTCAGAGACTCCTCTGTATGGTGGTAAAGGTACGGTGGAGGGAACAATGGCAAGAACTATTGAACAAAGTGGCTTATTGGAAGACAACTCTCTTTGGTGGTATCAGTTTCAGAAGCGCTCCTGGTTTGAGACCTTGCTAATACCATCATTGCCAAGAAACTTTTTCTTGCCATTGTTTAGCATGAGCATGCCCTTGTTGAAGGTGGAATGTAATAGTTTGGTAAAAAAGTGGTAGGGCTTCTGCAGGGCAGACTTCTTGACCAAAAAATATCTAAGATGCTCCTTAATATGATAAACCAGTTTGTACGGGGTTTCTAAAGTTTAGGGTACATTTTACCTCGCCGGTGTGGTAACCTACCCCTTGGTGAGTGAGGCTCAAAATGCAATGATGTCAATATCCTCTTGTAGTCTTAGAGGATGAACTAATTGTTGGAAATTCACAATGTGATTTTTTAAGTTTGAGGATAGAGCCCATTAGTGGTTTAGAGAACAGTAATTGATGCCTTAAAGCAGGGATTGCGACCATTAAGGACACAATAGTGAACAGCTTTGGGGAGCTTCCCCTAGGTGAGAGTTCTGTTATAACAGGGTGTAGTTCCATGTTTTCGCCTCTCCTTTCAGGCCATTAAGCAAAGCCAACGACTATTGTTCTTTGAAGGGATCCATGTTTTCTGTTTAGTCTATATTGCTTTTTGAGCTTGGCCAAAACTCCCAGCAATTTCTTGGCCACCCTTCAAAGGGACAATAAGTAGGTCAATTACAGTATTAATGTAATCTTGTTCATTTGGGGCGGGGGATAGGTTATGCCGCTCAGGAAATCAGTACTTGCATGATGGTTTAAGCAATTTATCCATGACCAACATGACAAGAGGTCTTTTATCATGCAATAAAAGCTTCTTTCAGTTGTTGACTGACCCAAGTTCAACAAGTTTTGAGCCATTGACATAGCTGTAATAAAAGGCAGGACTTTTAGTCTGACATCGTTATGCTAAGGAAAGACTTTACTTTCTTTATTATACAACAATATCATGATAGCCTCAATAAACTTTGGAGCGTTGCCGTTCTTTTAATAGGATTACAAACCACTAGGAGACAGATAGGGGAAGCTTTGGTCAATGAAAAAGCATTTTCACCCCATTTACTAAACTTAACACTGGTCGCAACCTTTCCCATGTTTCCTAAATGGGATAAATACTGTTGCCTGTTTGTGGCGGAGACTGCATTAATGCCTCTTTCCCATACTAGGATCTAGTTGGATGGCTAGTATATTAGTGCTCCTGTTATCAAAGAAATATTGTCAAAATGCATTAATCTATATTTCAACAGTGTATTTTTACTGCCTCCCACCCAAATGTGAGGCTCTCTTCAATTTACTTGCGGTTGTGGTTGGGGAATTCAGGATATAGAGGTTTTGGTTGAAATGGGTGATGAAGGGTGCATATTTGTGCTTGGGAAGTTGATATTGTAGTTTGTTAGGGTGCATCCTTTGGTCAATCCAAAGATTAATTTGAGCGCAGAGATAAGCAGTGAGATGACCACCACCATAACCAAAATTAGCAAGCATGACCCCTCCATAGGTCTAGGCAGGTTTACTGAAGAAGCAGGATTTATAGAAACTCTGTCAAAACTTTGGAGTATTTTTTGAAGTTTTTTAAAATAAATAGCAAAGTAATTCAAAACCCTACTTATGGAAAGATGTTGGGTTTTTATATCAATTTTTAATTGGTGGAAAGTGATTAAAGATGATAAAAAAGTAGAATAACAATAACATAGTTTACATAAGCGCTAGTAACTATTCAATTATTTAAAGGTATTTCATTGTTCAAAAGAAATCTTGGAATTGTACATAGAGAACAACTCAATTATGCCTAAAAATTTTAAGACCTTAAATGCTTTTAGGAGTTAAATTTTTTTCTCCAATCTTCTCCAAGACTGTCACAGCAGCTGTAGTTTTTGTTGTCTTTTCCTTCATGTAGTTGTCCTTTTCATTTGAGAGTACTCTTTTGATTGTTGTTCCCGCCCATCCATATTAGGGGTCAACTTTCTTTTATAATCCATTGAATAGGTCGCGAGCATTGTCATAGATACTTTTTTCTATCTATAAAAAGTCCTGAGGATTTAGTGATAAAAAGTGAAAAGATTTTAGTTTGAGTTTGAGGTGGGCTTAGTTTGGGGGGAGTGATGACCACTAAGCACTTGTTAAGAATGTGCCTCAAGTTTGTAATTTTTTCAACTTTATAACTTGCGGGTTGGCGCCCCTCTTAGACCATAAGGGGTTTAATGTCCTATCAAGCCTAATCTCCAAGTCAGAACTTTTACACGGCGGCTCAAATGTCTAAACTATTCATATCCCACGTTTTCTCCACCCAATTCATACAAGAGGGATTTCATCATTGACTGAGTACTCAGTTCACGTCTTTATTCTTGGAAGTACTTTGTAAGGCTCTTTAGATTTTCCCCTACCATTCAATTGCTTTCCATATACAATCTGAAATTTTACTGAACAAGTGAACCAATGCATGGAGCAGTTGATGCGGTGCTACACGTTGGCTAATCATTTCAGTTGAGCCTCACATGTTCCTTTGGCACAATTCAGTCAAAACAATGACCAGCACTTCTCTATTGGGTCTTTATCATCTGCCAACTATGGTCTAAAGCCCTCCTAAAGCATAGAACACAGCTGTGAGTCCAAAGTAGAAGCTGTGCTGGACTTTGCAACTCTCATCTATAAAGTACATCAGAAAGCAAATATCAATTTTGATGTGGATACTAAGGCCTACAATGAGAACAAAAATGTTAAGAAAAGTGTATGGCATGAGCATAAATAGGGAAATATTTTGTGCTTGCCGCTAGTAACATTCCAATAAAGCAGTTGTGCAAGAACCTTAACCCAATGAGAATAGGATCCTACAACGTTTTTAGAAAGTGGGTCATGCCTCCTACCAGTTGGACCTTCCCTTAAAATTCCAACTCTTTTTTATGTTTCAAAAAAGTAAGTGACCCGGTTTATGGTCCCATCCTAAAGCCCAAGAGTTGTACCAGATAGATTGGGCACCAGAGTTAAAATTAGGATTGTAATGGCCTCTTGACATGTAATAAAAAGGCTTGAATACTTTGTATAATGGAAGGGCATTTATGCTGCAAAGAACAGCTGCATTCCAAATATTATTGAGCTATGTTCAGCTCTTTATTGACTTTCCATAAAATGCTTTCCTGATGCTGTTGGTCTTTGACCACTACTGCAATTTCAGACATTAAGTTACCTCTAAATCATAAAAACTTTAAGCTTTCTGATACCCCTAGAGGAAGGACGATAACTCAAGATCTGGAGGGTAATGTCATTTCTCATGACATAATTCTGGCGTGAACCTTAGAAACAAGGTAGTTTAGAAAGTCAAAAGTACTAAAATAGGTACCCTCCCTAATCTCAGACATAATTGGATTAACTCAAGGTAAAAGCCAAGCATGCCCAGGTTGGTACCAAGAAGTTTTCGTGATGAGGTTCACAGAATTATATTAAATTGCGTTGAAGATTGCAAAAGTATATTTTAACCAAAAATGGCTCATTGAGTTTGAGTTTCAAATAAGGATTACAGACTCATATTTATTCTATAATAAGCCAAAAAGGAAGATTCGCCTCAAATCCAAAACTTCTATTTGGGCGTGTTCAATCTATGAGACACCATCAATGATAATCTTGTTTAAAGATTGAATTTAACTTAATGCTGCAACGAAATGACCATAGCCCACCCCCACCCCCAACTTTATATAGTCATGTTCTTCAGACCAACCACTTATTGGTCATCTCTCTTATTAACCAAGTCTAACAAAATGTTTATCTAATGCACTTTTTGCCAGCCTAGATGCATACCTCTTTAAGGGGGTAATCAACTACCTAGGCTATTTTATACTAAAAATTATATTCTGATTTGTTTTAATGTAATTAATTCTGGACCAATGTCAGTCAATCTTACTAAGACCTAGAATGCTAATTGCAACTTGTAATGGAATCCGTGAGGGAGTCTAAACAAGTTGTCATTTTCCTGGCTCACCTGGAGATCTTAACGACCTCTTTGTTTATGTCTTAATCCATAAATGCATTTGTACCATCCATGATGTCTTGTTAAATTTTTCAATAGTTAGTTCCCTGGCGATCTGAGCTTTGATTATACATCACTTCTTTGGAAATATGAGAGTTACAGACACTCTCCTGACAGCATCTCTTCATGGAACAATGGTCTGGCTCTTTATTGTTTTATCAGAAACCTCTAATGTGACAAGGCTGAGCTTGGAGGAATTATTATCTAGCTATAATCCACATTCAGATTTTTTCTGATAATATTATAGAAAACTGTATTTTATGAGGAATACTAAGCGGGGTTTGTTCAAATTTTATCAATTTTTCAATATATGACCACACAACACAAAACAACTGTGGTACATGATATCACCCATGTAAAGTTTGTCCTTTTTAAGTCAACTTTTGAGCACAATTTTCTAATGAGGTAGTAATGACTCATTTCTGCTAATATATGAAGCCTCGAAGTAAGAATGGCAAACCACCAATAGTCAAACATATATCATGTAAATTCTGAATGGCCCAAGAGGTTATGATACTTTAAATTGACAACCTTCACACCTGGGATATAGTCAAAGAAGGACAAACATCCAACGTGCCAAGTAAAGACTTGTCTTCTAAAGGGAAGACTTATTACCCACAATAAAGTCCCTAGTTCACACTTCACTCTTCTGATAATTGAGAATATTTTTCATGGGATGGTGCAGGAAAAAATGGTTGACAGACATCAACCCTGGTTTTAATTAATAAAAAAAGTACAGAAAGTAGCCTTGACCACACTTATCGTACTGATGGGAGGCTGGTAGGTTTTTTGGTAGCTGGGTAAATTATTTGGGGTGTGGGTAAGAATTAAAGCTAGGATTAGCCTGAGCTTTCACTTTTTAGTGAGGAGCAGCTGTTTTCATCATTTATGATTCCGTTGGTGTTTTTGATATTCCAGTTTGCCATATTACTTTTTTATTTTATCTTGAATGTGGCAGCTTGAATTGGACAATTAATTGTTCAGTTTGGGATTAGTCATGTATAAAATACTCAAACTAATTTTGCTGCAACATTTCCTGGGGTTGGTTTCCTAATTTTCTTTGCCAGTGGATGTTAATGCAGAAATCAGCTTGAAACTGACAATGCCATTGCAGATATCAATAAGTGAGGGCCCTCTATAGGCTGTAAAGAATATTTTCAGAGAGGGAGAATCTTTACAATTTATAAGATCTTAAAGTTTTCTATGGCTATACCAATTCTTTTAAAGGATATAACAAAATAACACAACACTCTACTTTCAGCAGAGTTACGGGTTTTATCCTTTCAAGGAAGTGAGGAGGGGAGCTGAAGAACTTTTGTGACAACTGGATGAGTGCATGGTTTTAGAACGCTGAGATCTTTGCGCAAGATTTCAGCTTAAAAAAGTGTGGGTCGAGTCTTCTGTGGGGTAATCTTACAATCTTTGCCAGTCTTTATTGGTGCCAGAATTATAATTCATAATTTTATTTGTGTTGTTCATGGAAAGATTGATTAGGCACTCTGTGATTTCCCCAGATTGAATGAGATAATTTTGCCCCTTTTAGGGACTCAATTTGATCCGCTAATTTTCATGCAGACTTCTATACACATATTTTTTATTCTTCTACATATGCTTTGGCAGAATCAAAAATATCAGGATAGAAAATTTCCTGTTCATGGTGGGGTTAAAATTAATTTGGGTGGAGCTGTGGACACCCAGCAATAGAAGGTATGTCTTATATTCACTACATTTACTTGTGGAAATGCGTGGGTCTCCTTCCCTTACCTTGATAAAAAGTATATATTACTCAGTCCAATAAAATGGCCATTGTGGGTAACCTTACATTACCCTTTCCTAGAAAGGCAGGTTCTACTACCCCTTTCATAGTTTGTGCCTTAGTAGTTCTTGTGTTGTGATGGAAATTTATAGCTGAGATGATCATGGGCCTGGCAGTGGAGGGCGCAGGTGCATCAGATTTTTGGGCATGGAAATTCTCGATCAATTTGCGACAGTTGGTGCAGTCTCAGTCAGGAAGCCAACTGTTTTTATATTTCAGAATCTCCAATCCAAGCCGCCAGATTTTGGATTCCATGCTTGACTCTTTGAGCATCCAGGACCTCATCAACCTCAAATTACTGAGCACCATCTATCAGTATCGTTTTGGTTCTATAAGTTTTTGCTTTTTAAAAGGGGACAGCACAGAAGCGTGAAAAGCCCAATGAATTTTCCAATAAGGAGGAAGCTACACATGAAAAAATCTATTGTCCAGAACCTTACTAATGGATAATGGGCCTGCCCTCTTATAAGCCAACTTTAAACACGGAACCTTGAGGTTAAGATTCTTTGTGTAACCATTACAAAATCGCCTGTCTGATAATTTGGTCTTCACTGCGTTTTTGTTTGGAAAACCACTTGGTGTCCTAGGCGGCCTTAATGAACTTCTTCTACACTTGTTGTATGTCTTCCAAGTGTGTTGTAAAGCTTTCCCTCTTAAGAATGTCAATATGTATCTGCAGCCCAATATTAAAGTCATGTTTATAAACCAGATTGATGTACTTTGGCGACATCCCCTTGGAGGCATGTAATGCGTTATTGATGTGAATTAGGAAAGGGGAATAAAGGCCACGCAAGTGTCCTAGGAAGCAGTGGTGTAGCAACGGAGTATTATTTGATTGAATGATTCATTTGTTCTGTTTCAGCTAGATTGGGGATAGTATTTTAACAACTGTCAGGGTTTGTTATTACTGTTTCTCACAGAGCGTTCTGGAATTTTGAGATTAACTGAGGCTCTCTGTCGCTTATCACTTCTTGTGGTACTCCAACATAGGGAAAACACAGGATACAAATGACTGAGACATGTCATCAGCCGTGGTTATTGTCAAGCTTGAGATAAATAGGGTATACTTCATAAACCTATCTATGACTACCATTATTTCGTCAAAACCTTGCAGATGGGCATACTAACAATGAATTCCACAGATATTGACGTCCAAGGTCCTGCCGCCTGGTGAAATGAGTGCAACAGTCCAATATGCCATTCTGTCAGACTTTATTTTCATAATACAAGGCAGCATTCCACCCAGGTGATTATGTCCTTTGTTAGTCTTTTCCAGTCCTATGCTTTATTTATCAGGTTGATGAACTTCTTGACTCTGGGTTTTCTCGTGGTTGGAGGATCATGATGTTCCTTTATAAATTTGAGCTTAAAGTTCTCAGCACCCATAAATAATTGCAGAAGTAAATCACCCTATCCTTTTATTGTACCAACTAGATAGGTTTTTTCCCGCCTCTAGCTTATCCCTTATGGCCTGTCCTTCCAGCTTTGCTGACTGAGCATCTAGTATGGCATCTAAGAGAAACCTCTCTTTGTTGACCATATTAAATGGAATAATAGTTAAAGGCTGAGCAGGGCTATGAGGTTATTGGTGGGTCTGAAGTGGCTTGATTGGAGGTGTTAATTTTTTAGATCTGGCTACTCTTAGCAATGAGTACCAAATGTAGACTTCTGGTTGTGTGACTCGCTTTTAGCTCTCCAGTTAACTGCACAGGTTTCTAATATGCCGTTGTATAAATTGTTCATATTAATGAAATGCTAGAGTATTAATAGAATGAAGACTATTACTCTAGTTGAATTTTCTTAAAGCCAAGTTGAGTTTAGGTCCAACGCTAAAAAACTGCTTAACCTTACAATCCTTGAAGGTACTTCTGGAATGTTAGGGTACTTCTCCCTCTGACTCTTAATTCTTGTCGAACTTAACATAGTATTTGGTTCAAATATTCTTCTTTTCTCTCATAACGCAGACTCCGTGGAGATTTTGACAGAAATAAAATAGACAAAGGATATTTTATCCCTCAAACCCTAATCCCGAGAGTATTAATAACTAAGTGTATGACAATCTAAGCTATTATACAGCTTAATTGATCTACAAAGTATCTGCTTTATCTAATAAAATGCAAGGAAAATTTATAAGGGAATTAGGCGCCCAACTCTTCTGTTAGCACCCCAATTGGAAATGGCAGCTATTGCTGATACATTAAGCCTCTCCAGTAATACACTCAATGATGATCTTCCTCATCAGTTTAGGCAGATTCCGCCGCTGACTGTAAGCTTTGGAGAACAATCCCTGTGGCTAGACCAGGAGAATTCCCATTTTGAACACAAAAGGGAAAAAAGATGGCAGCTGTTTCTCTTATCACCCTAAGCTATTTAGCCCATGTAGTGGACAAAAGATAGATAATGGCATATCCCTGCTAATCACGACTTGTTCACCCCAGCTCACCACCAGAATTGGTGGGTAAAATTCCGAAGTGTGCCAGGAGGTAGTGGAGGGAAGAAGACAGCGCCAGCGGAAATAAGCTGGCGTGCATACCCAAGGGGGTATTCATAGGTTTGAGCTCTTCCAGGGAGGTCAAGTCAAGCTCCACCAGAAATAAAGGGTCCAAGTTAGTTTTGGGAATGACCTTTCCAATCTTCCAGGCTTCTCCTGAAGTTTCCCAAATGAGCCTGTTCCTGACAATGATGGGCGTATCCAATCCCTTTTTGGACCCAATGGAGTCAGCCATATGTGGCCTGGGCATGGGCACAACCTACCATCGGCCATAACCGTCATCATTTCGCCAAGCATGATCATGGTGGAATGTATAATCCCATACATGAATTTTGATGTAAATCCAAGTGGGACAGTCAGATTGAGTCACTATCAGAAATTGTTTAGAATAGAAAATCCATTAGAACAGAATTGCAAAATATGTTCAATGGTGGTGCACTTAGTTTTAGTTCTCCATTTAGTGAGCATATAGAGCAGCAGTCCTCAACAGGTACCGCTGTCACTCCTTTTTACCCTTTCCATCATCTTTTGGTTTGAAATAGAATTCTAATAAAATTTTAATTTTATTGGTTATATATTTCTGCTGAATACTTAGTAGTGATGATTTCCTATTTTGGAAATCCCTGGATAATCCTCGCGGTTGTCTTTTAAATTTTCATCTGTCAATATGGATGGCTGTACCAAAGGTATTCTGGCTGGTGTTCTGGGTGTTCACGCACCCAGAGTTCCAGGACAGCCTTTTTATTATCAGCACGCTCCATGGCATAACGGAGTGATCCATATTTTCATCCTTCTACATCCTGCTCTATGTGTGGTGTGTTTGTTTGTTCAGTTATTTAAACAGAAAGTTCGCCTGTTGGCTAGTGTGGTGTATGCTTAGCTATAGGCACATTTATTGGGTTGCAGCTTTTCTGCTGGATTTTGAACACCTTCTTTGGCTAAGCGCAAGTATGTTCTACACCTGGGTCTGGTAGGGGAGAACCTAGGAAATCCCCTTTTTCTCAAGGAATCAAGCGGGAATGGGTTTCAAGCGTGGATATTTTGTTTGATAATTTGGTGTGTCCTTCAGTTCTCTCCCAGTAATCCAGTTCAGACATAGTTCCTGGGGTGTGTAACAATAGAAAACATCCCGTTTTCAATTGCCATCTTGCCTTGGCGATGGACGCCAATGTTTTTCTGATATGAAGTTCCCTCGAGGTAAGCACTTTGATTCATCATACTCACCAATTCAACATTGGATTTTGGAAAATTCAAAAAACGAGAAAAGACAACACAAGTAAGTGAGGATCTGACCCAAAATTAGCCTTGTTTTATTTATTATCAAAAATAAACATGCAGATTAATTCAATCCCAATGACTTAGCACCACAAACAAGACACAAAAAACCAGGGTATTTGGCAGAATCTAGGTTCTTGACGCCAAATCCCATTATTTTGTTGATGATACAAAATTTATATTGCCGCAGGATACCAGGTAAGACAAGGCAAGGGCGGTCCCAAGGCCACCAGAGAATCCCACGTGAGAGCGGGAAATGAGGAAAAATTCTGAACTGAGTTCAGAATCGCATGGGCTCGACCTTTTAAGGTCGCCCTTCTGGGAGCCCCTCCTGCACTGTTCTTTAGGCCCCTAAGAGCTTAAGAATAGTGCGAGAGGGGCACAGCCCAGTGCTGGACCCCGCATAAACCTCAAAAACCCAAAAAGTGATTTAACTCAAGATTTGGATAACCAAATCTTGAGTCAAAATGTAATGATCATTTCAACCCAACCGTTACAGGGTGTACGTTTTGGTACTAAAGGATATTCATTTTGCTTTCCCTTCCATTTTTGGCTTCCATTTCCCTGGCGCCAGTGGGTGAAGTGGTTTCCAAGCAGTCCCTTGGTGGGAATTCTCTGGTGCCCCAGTTGTTAGCGTCCAAACATGCAGAATTTGAAAAGATCTTCCCGTGGGATGGGCCAATAACATTTCCTATGATGGTTTACTGGACGACTATGATTGTTACCACCCAGCTGGCAGAAACTCAGTTTATTGCTAATAAACAATGTTTTGCTTATTTTTTGTTGGCGCTGAAAATTTGGTTGGGTGCACACCAGGTATATATTGAGGCTCTGGTAGATACAGGTGCGGCAGAGAACTTTATGAGTTTACAATTGACGTAGGATCTTGACTTGGACTTGAAAGTAGGCGCGTATGTAATGGGGCAACGTCCGTCCCAAGGCTCCATACAACGTATGCTGGCCTGTTCTTTTTTGGTGCACCAGTTCTGTTACTGTGATCAATTTGGCGCAGTACTGGATAGGCTCTTCCCAGTTATTTTGGGGGTAGATGGTGGCTTTAGCAGCAGGTTAGCATCAACTTAGACCCAAATATCCTGTTTTTTGCAGATACCCAGTTGTGAGGGGGTGTTTCCTTTCATTAATCTACTTGCAATGAAATCAGGAGGGCTCTATCACGTCACTTCTTTCTCTGTCAGGTCTTCCGCTGTATTTTCCTCCATCTTTGGCAGCATATCAGGATATCTTTAACATGGAGAAGGCGAATCGCCTTCTGCCACATTCCAAATACAATCTGGCCTTCCAGTTGATAGTAGCCATGATTAGCATCAACTGTCTGCTGTACCCTTACACATCACAGGAGGAAAAGGCATTAGAAGTGTGGTTACAATATGATTAAGAAAGGGTAGGTATTTAAGGAAACATTTCCTACTGAGTCGCCTACAGTTTTTGCTCAGTAGGCTGATGGTAAATTTCGCCCCTGCATTGACTATGGGCATTTGAATAATATAAAGGTTCATGATCCCTATTTTTCTCCCTTCGAGCAGATGATCAGCAAGGTGATCACAAAATCCCAGGTTTTTTAAAGCTCAATCTTGTAAAACATTTTAACCAGATCTGGGTGGAAGACCAAGAATGGCTTACAGCTATCGGGACAAGAAGAGGCATATTCCAGTTCCACATGATGCCCTTTGGCTTAAAAACACTCTAGTCACGTTTAACTGGATAATTGATAGCGTGCTCAGCGATCTCAGGTTCACCTGCATGAAAGCATATATCGATGATATCCTAGTTCACTCCCCCACTCCCAAACAGCATGAAAAAGACATATAGGTGGCGTTAACTGCATTTCATAATAAGGGACTCTATTTATAGCCTTTAAGTACTAGTTATTCTGGGATGAGTTACGTTTCTGGGTAACCTTGTCATGAGAGATGGTTACACCATTCCCCCCACCAAGATCGGGGCAATACTTGATTAGCCTACTCCCATGACCCAGAAGTAGTTGCTGAGCTTCATGGTCACAATGATTTTTTAAAAAATTCTTCTGTCCTCTCGCAGCTAGTTGTGCTGTTGCACACCCTGACCAGGAAGAACATTCTTTATGTTGGACGGAGAAGTCTCAGAAACTCCTTTGACACCGTCAAGGAAGTGTTTCTGGCACCTCTCTTTCTCAAGCATTTGGATCCCACCAAGCTAATCACTAAAGCATACAATGCCTCTTACGCTGATGTGGGGGCAGTATTACTGCAAGAGCATGATGGTTTGAATCGCAAAGTCAGATACTTTTCACGCATGTTCACTTTGTTGGAGCAGTCATGGGTCATCTATGATAAATAGTTGGCCGCTGTGTCATGGTCTCTTACCCACTGGCGGTACCTTCTCCAGGGCGCTTGGCACAAAATTACTGTTAGAATAGATCATCATGCCTTTATTTATTTTTAAAAAGCCACAAAAGATGGCACAAGTCAGGCTTGACATATAGCGACCTCTGTAGTTTTATTATTAAAATGAATTCTAAAAAAGGGTGCTTTAAATATTCTTTCTGACTTTTTGATTTGCAACTCTTCGTTGAGTCTAGTGGAGGCAGATGAGCAGGAATTAACTAAAGTGATTCTGCCATCTCAAATCCTAGCCACTGCTCCTCCCACAATTTCAGCAGTGTATTGGGCTTTGGACGTGCCTTTACTCAATTAATTATTGGTAGGTCAGATTGCTTGTATGGATGGCCTGGATTGATGGACCATCTGGCACTGCCAATGCATAAGCATTCTCATTATTCATTATCAGAGGGGGATTCATCTTTGGTACTGACTGTGGGTGCCAGCTCAACTCTGCTATGAGGTCAGTCAGTCTCACCAAAACCCTCTAGAAGTTATCCATCTTGGCGTTAAAAAGTGCCTTAATTTACTCAAGTGATCAACAACTTGCTGAGGATTTCAAGGACATTTTGGCGTGGATTGTGAGTTGCGTAGTATGCGCCTGAGCAAAATCTGATTGCTTTGATTGGAATGGCCTTCTCCATCCCTTGCATCAGGCTAATGGCCTTTGGCCCTCAGTACAAATCAATTTCATTGTTGATCTTATCTTGTTCCAGTGGGCATAACGCGATTATGGTAGTTATAACATACTTTACAAAGTTTTACTTGTATATTCACTGTTCATCCACCATTGCCTCAGAGGAAACCGCCTTCCTCTTTGTGCGACATTTTTTCTCAATGTTTTAGTTGCTGCACAAAATTTTGAGCGACAGATGGCGCAGTTTATAGTGCGCTTATGGATGGCCCTTATGGATATATTGAAGATACAGCCGTGCCATTTCACCACATATCATCCTCAGTTGGACAGTCAAATGTAGTGGGCCAACCAAATTCTCAATTAGTATCTCTGGTGTTACGCCATTGCCACTCAGGATACATCGGCGGATGATCTTCCATTGGCACAGTTTGCTTATAATAGTGCCTCCCACACCTCTACAGGGTTATTGCCATATAATCCACATTGGGGTATAACCCGTAATATTCAACTGGGTTGTGCCTTAGCCTGGATGTCCCTGCAGCAGCAGAACATGCGCAGAGGATCTGGAGCACTCAACCCCTGGCCTGCAAGAATCAGATAAAGCCATAAGCGATTACAAGAGGTTTGCAGACCAAAAATGGCTTCCCGCTCATGGGATTATGGTAGGGTCTTTGATCATGCTTGATACACACCAACTGCATACAAAGTGCCTTCACAAAAGTCTGCGAGCAAGTGGACAGTTCCTCATGAGTTTGTAAAGATTTGTTGAATAATTCTTTTTAATTTGTCGTTTCCTGCTCATTGAAAGCAGCACCCCATCTTTCTTTCTTCTTAGTTGTCTTATTTAAGGCACGCCGCCTGTATACCCTGAGCCAGTAGTAAAAAAAAACCCAGTGGAAGCGGAGGTGGATGCTATCCTGGCATCTCGTCACTAACTTCATTTGGTGCAGTACATGGAGGCGTATAAGTGATTTACCTTGTATGAAAACAACTGGGTGAGCACACATAGTTGTGCAAATTTCCTTAAGCTGATAGAGACTTTCCATGTGGCTCACCCAGATCTCCCCACCCTCCCAGAAGGTTACCTCCATCTTGAAATAAAGCTCCCAAAAAACGCACAAGAATGTGGTGCTAGCCTAAGTCCTTGGTGGGGGGATCCCCCACAATGAAAAGAGAAGGGTAATATAAGCTTTAGGGAGCACCCCCTGCTGCTAGACTGGGAGAAAATCCCATTTCAAAATAAAAAGGGGAAGAAGCTGGAAGCTGTTCTTCTCATCTCCATGGAAGATTTAGCCCATGTCTTGGATGAGAGATAAGTAACAATGTATCACCTGCAAATTGCGCCTTGTTCACCCCTGCCCACCACCAAAGAAATTGTGAGTAAAATTCAGAATCTGTTCCAAGAGGTGGCGGAGGGCGGAAGCCAGTGTTAGTGGAAGGTAACTGGCGTGCATCCCCAGTGGGTATTTTTAGGTTGAGTTTTACTGGGAGGTTGAGATGCATTCTTCTGTAAATGAAGGGCCATGTTTTTTTGGAATTTGAAGATTCCCATATGTCAGGTTTCCCAAGAACTATCCTTGATGAGCACATCCTCAATAGGTATGGCCGTGTTTAATCCCTTTCTGTCTCAATGAAGCTGGCCAAATGTGGCCTGGCCATAGGTTCAACCTTCCATCTTCCAAAATCGTTGTCATCATTGCACCAAGCGCAATTGCGGTGGAATGAATATTATCTCTAGAAAATTTGATGTGAATCTGACTGGGACGGTCATATCTGAGTCATTAACTGAAATCACTTAGAATGTTTATGTGACAGAACTAGATAACAAATATTCTTGATGGTAGTGTGCTTAGTTTTAGTTCCCCATTTAGCAAGCATATAGGGAAGCAGTCCCCTACAGGTACCTCTGTTTCTCTATTTTTTCTCTTTTCCTGCATTTTTGTTTTAAATAACTTTTTAAAGAAGATTCCAAAATTTATTAGTGTTTTAAAGAGTTCTGCTGAATACTTAGTGGCGATGATTTTCTATGTTAAAGAACCCTGGCTATCCCTCACGGGTGTCTTTTTCATTTTCCATCTGCAAATATATATAGCTGTATTAAAGATACTCTGGCTGGGTTCTGAGTATTCCAACACCCAGAGTTCCAGGACAGTCTTATTATTATAATCACGAGCCATGACACTAACAATTAATGCAAACTCTTCTGGGTTAAATCAAAGAATATGTCCCAACACCTTCTCTCAACCCCATTGTGTCACCCTTATTAGGCTAACAACCTGTTTTGATAATGGGTCTTTTACCCACAAACATCAGGTCACAATATCCAAAAGGTTGACTCACAAGTCTCTTATCAGAGGCGTCGTCAATTGCTTAGCAACTCATAAACACATTATTCATTTAGCTACAAAACCCAACTAACTCTTACAAGTTGATTAAACTATCAATAATAAAATTGATAACCTAAACACTTGTTTATGTTGGGATCATCCCCAACAAAAATCAATAACCAGAAGATCAAACCCTGGCAAATTAAATAATGTTTAGTAAGGATATTTCTCCAAACAATAGTTACCATATTCAATGATAACTCTCACATCCACTAGCAGGTCTCATCCCCTATTAACCGAGCAGTATTAATATAAATTGATTTAGCTGGGTAATGTGGGCATACCAAAATCCAAACAGAATGTTTTTGGATGTTGAAGGGGTTGTGATAGCAGCAATGGCAACCATCTCTGTTGATGGTTCAGCAAGATCTGTTCAATGAGAATCACCATAGCCAACTTCAACCCGCCATGGGATTAATCTGGCAGACAGACTTCTGCTCAGGATATCTGGTAATATGTAAGTCAGTTCGCAAACAAAACTATGTTTAAAATTGAAGTTGAGGAGGTCGCTGTACGTCCTGATTTGACTCTGCACCATCTTCTTCAGTTTGAAGTAATATCGGTGACTGTGTTTTGTGTGCATGGATGCTGCACTTTGCTCCCTGCAGCAAATATTACTATAGCATCATCACCAGGGAATGGCGGCCATTTCCTTGTCATATATTGCCCACAAGCTTTCATCGCCAGTGAAATTCCTGGAAAATACAATACTTGGTGTCCATGACTGTCATGCTCCTGCAGCAGTACTGCCCCATGCTGTTACGGCTGCATCACATGCTACTATGAACAGTTTTCATTGTCATGATGTAGGATGAGCGCGGAGGTATAATCTTCCTTGATGGCGCCAAAAGCCCATTGAACTCTTCTGGCCAGAAGAATGGCGCATACAAGCCTATTAGGGTTGAAGGGAAGTGAATAGTTCTGTGATTGCTGAGGTACTTTTAAATAATGAAAATATATCCAGAAAACTGAAAAGGTTTTTCTGAGTGAATAAAGTTAACAAGCCATATTGCTTCTAGTTTTTTAGGGCAATATCGTGTCCATCTTTAAGTACAAGGTTTCCTAAGATTGGTTTTTATATTTTAATTTCACATATAGATATTTTTGTGTGCAGGCCCACTCTCTGTAAGGTGGTGGCTATAGCTAACAAGTTTTTCATGTTGTTCCGGCATGGGGGAGTGATTTAAAATGTCATCAATTTATGACGCTGTTCAAGTGAAGCAGGTCACCTAGCGCATGGTCAATGACCTCCTGGAATACATTGGGAGCGTTTTTAAGACAAACTGGCATGACCCTAAACTAGTATATGCTATGGCATGTTTGGATGGCTGTTAGCCATTCTTGCCCTTCTTTCATCCATACTTGGTTAAACCAATTATCAGATTAAATTTCAAAAAACTTTTCATTTGAATTTCATGTAAGATTTTAGCCTCAAGTGGGAGAAGGTAAGGGTTAGGAACAGTAGTTTTGTTTAGGTGGCATAGTCTTTGCAGGGCTCAGGTGACATCTTAATCTAAGCAAACACCACAGAAAATGATAATGTCAAAGTTTTTTAATCTACCACCCTATACCCATCAATCATCAATTATTTCTGGGCTTAGTCCTCAGCTGAAGTTTAGGGGTTGACTGGAAAAAATTATCTTGATAAGATCGCAATCAGGCAGTAGTCAATATCAATCTTGAAGTGGGTGGCAGATGGTTGGCCTTGTCTACGTCAAAGATCCCTTTGTAGGGTTCAAGTATTTGGGCATTGTGGAAATTTCAGTTATCTCTTTGGAGGCGGAGTACTCTACAGTGACCACTAAATCGTTTCCTTTCACCAGAGTGAGGAGCAGAGGTATATTGTAAAATGATAGAAGAATGTGTAGGTAAGAATATTCTGCTCTAGTTTTATGGTTACTGACTGTTTATGATAGACAATCAATGTTTCAAGGAAAGCTTGGCTTCCCATTCGATATTCCAACACCCATGATAGGATCCAAAGCCCACAAGGCATCGCCACTATGATGATACTTTCTAAGAACCATGTGGGGATAAATGCGGAAAGTTTGATCTATAGACATCATTCCCGCTCTGACTACTAAGCTGAGCGCTAGTAGTAACCTTGACCACGCTTTGAATATGGGGTGAACTGCCAAATTTGAAGGGAGGTGATTGTTCCTTCCATCTTGGATTTGCATTTGGGTCATACTCCCAACTCAGCTGGATATGCGCTTGATAACATGTGGTAACAATTGTTTTGTTGGTTTTGATCCCAACAGTTTCACTTTAAGTAGTATCTGCCAAATTATCGTTCCTGTTTCCTTCATGATTTAAGAGGATTAGATTGAGTGGTGGGTCAATCCGCCCTCCTTGGTTTACATTCTGGCGGTACTCCCAATTCTTTTGAACATGTACTTGGCACTAAGGGGTGACAATCACTTCATCCAGTTTAATCTAACAGTGTCTGCCTAGTAGTGACTTCCAAACTAGCATTTTCAGCTTTTTTGTAATCAAGACAGATTAGATTGAGTGGTTAATTGTTCCGCTCATTTTGATACAATTGATGTTTGTTCTTCTAAGCAGGAGCATTTTGTATAACTCATAGGGGTTGTTAAAATTTTTGCCCATATTCCCAGACGGCTAGAATACCAGGGATCACTAGTGAATAATTCCCTGAAGCAAGGTGAATTGGATATTGGTTGCCCTAGATTTCGGGGTAACTATGTTTGGGGTAATTTTAGGTTATCTTGCCTGGTCAGATCCATCAGGGATTGATCTGAGTAAATGTTTAAGATCTCGTTGGGCAGAGTTGTTGATGAAATAGGGGCATCTGATAGTAGAATAACTATCAGGTGTACCAATTGGGATCAGTCAGGTTTCATCACCGACCAATTAGGAATTTAAAGAGTAAGTTGCGAGGTGAGTGATGCCACGTGCAACTAGCAAATCAATCAGTTGGTTTGCGACCTGCCTTAATGAATAACAAGTCCCATTACCTAAGCAGGTCATTTGCCAAATATGGTTGATTTGCTGGGTCAAGGGGAAAACATTAAGGACACGTTTTCCAACTCTTTCCGTTTTAGGTCTCAAAGATGTATAATGATGGAATCCTAGCCAGGATGGGGAAGAACATCGCTACTGAGATAAGGATGGGTGATTCAATGACAACGGCTGCCGTTTCATCAAGGAGATGCCAACCAAGGGTTGGGCGCCAAATTCCCCACTATAAATCCCCTAGAATTCACTAGTAAATAAGAATAATTATCCAGATCATAAATTACCATAACACAAATTATCACTTTTACTAGAGTATTAGCTTAGTAAATTTTATCAGAATCTACTTGTTCTACTCTTTCTCAGGGATATTATTGCGGTGTGTGATAATTGGGAGACTTTTTAAGGTAAAGAGTAAGGATCTGAGCGGGGATCCAGAGAATAAGCTGAATCAAATTGGGGATTGCTGCTGACTGTGTTTTAAACCAGAGAAACCATAAATGGGGATCTAAGAGTAGATCAAGTTAGGCGGTATGAGGGAACGAATCTTTATTTCAAGATATCATAAGTATTTTGATATGAAATACTGGCCAAGCGTTGGACCAAAATCTATTACTATTGTTTAACTACGGATAATAGTTGCCATACTATTATCAAACTATTATATCAACTACTATACAATGTGAATAATTGTACAAACCCCAAACCTGTGCATGTAATATATTTATAGGGGTAATTGGCCGAGAATAATCAGATAACCTATTAATATCTAAAAAGTGGTGCTCACTACAGGGGTGTAGTTGAGTAGAAGAACTTAGAAATGATATCATATAAAGATGAGATAAGAAAACTATGGACGGAGTTGGCAACTGTTAATCAGAGAGCCGTGAACTCAGTGTAGCATTGAGAATTCGCAGCCTTGGAAGAAAGAGTCGCCAAGATGGAGTAAGGGATCATAAAATGTCACGAGTTTTGGGAATGAGTTAATTGGAAAAGTAAAGTCATTATAGAAGAAAAAAGGGGACTTAATTTGAGAAGTATTATCTCTGAAAATGGAGCATGAAGCAGATTGCATTTGTTATAGAGCTTTCAGCGCTGATATTGAGTGGCTGATTAATAAATTCAAGGAGTTTAAGACTCACAAATGCGAATGTGAGCCATATGTGGCAACCAACGCAAAAGAAAGAACTCCACGGACTCCAGTGGGAAAGATTACTACCCTAAGAAACATACCACCCGCTTTTACCACTATTTTGGAGATGACGCCCAAAATCACTCCTCAAGTGAGCGGAGTAGCTGAACCTAGAGAGGTGGCTAGAGAAAACTCAGAGGAATTCAAGTTGACACCAAAATTGCCAACTTTCCATCAGGATAACTCTTTGTCATTTTTCCAATTGTTTGATGTGACAATGTATATATATGGCGATTGTCAAAAGGCATTGACAGTGATGAATTTCCTAGATAACAATTGCCAAAACCTAATGTTGCCCCACCTGGAGGGGGACAGCTGGTCGTATGCAGAAGCCAAAAGTGGTCATTATGAAAAATTTGGAAGCCTGACATACTTTCTAAGTGCAATCAAGAATTGATGGCCATTAAATTCCAGAAGGATGAATCCTTAGTAAGTTTTGCCGATTGTTTCTACTAAAAATCGCAGATTTTGTTTGGAGTGAAAGTGCTGGATAATTTAATGCCTGGATTTCACTACAAACAGCCCCTTACCCTATCACAATTTGCAATGAATGATGTCTTCCATGTTCATGATGGAGATTACCGTCTCTCAGATGGTGGATCACTTGAAAATATTGTGAGCTACCTTGGATGCTCTGAATAGAAGTTTCAAATCAAATCCAGTAAAAAATTAGATCCCACAAAGGAGACTGAGGGTGCTAAGAATTTGAATAACCAAACTGTGACAGGAAATAAGCCCAAAGAGTTTAAACAGATCAATAAGAAGGAAAAATTCTGTTACCCATGTGGTGGAAAAGGACATTTTGCTGTTTATTGCAAGAAACCTAAAGAACAGATTAATGTGGTCCAAGTTAAAGAGTCTAAACCTGCACAGGAGTCAGGAAAAGGGCCCACGGCCTAGATGGGGAAGATTCTAGAGCTGTGGAAACCTGTTCTTATTGATATTATTGCATGAAGAAATTGACATCATTGATATGTTTGTAGATGATGATGCACAGGATCAGCCATATAAGTAGTCAATTTAGATGTGAGCATGGTAACAAGATCTGGAGAAAAGGGGATTGACCCCAAAATAGTTAAGGGAGTTGCTCGTCCATATGCATGAAAACTGTCAGACAAGATTTGAGCTACAGATAATTCAGAATAATTGACCAGAGTCAAAATTAGATGAGGCAAACCTGTCAATCCTCCTTAGCGCAATCAAGGAATTTTTTCCTGATCTATTAACACAAATAATTTACACCCTCAATTCAATCAATAATGTCGCTATACACCCAGTAAATACTATTTTACAATACTTCAAGTGTATGTATATATATATACTTGTGAATCAAGTAGGGGTGAGGGTGATAGTTGACAGTGGAGCGCCAAACAGCATTGTTTTGACCAAGCTGGTGAAGAGGCTGAAGATCTCACCCAATTTAGAGCACAATAAATAATATGGGACAGCCAGGCCAAATACCATCATCTCATGTGGAGCATATAGTGCTCTACCACTTTGATTTAGACTCTTGGTGGTATCTGCTCCAGAAATAGTTTTGGCTAACCAAAACTATGATATTCTGATTGGGACAGAGTTTCTACAAAAATACGGATTAAATGTAACTTTGAGAATAATACGTTGACCATATTGGGTCAGATGATACCATTGGTTTATCAAAAAGATGTGGAAGCGCCACTGAATAGGAGAAATAACTTCATCAATTTGATCTTCATGACGGCATTGTCCCAATTTGAAACCAACTAGTTGGATGGAAGTGATATGAAATGTTGACAGAAATCCTAGAAAAATGGGGAATTCTGCTGAGGATCAAGAGAGTGTGAACCATACTGCCAGGATCACAGACAATAGTCGACATAGGGTTGACATTGGAGATATCTGAGCTGCTGTATGGAGAAGTCAGAAGCCCCTGGAAGAAGTCCAGAGTAGAGCCTTGGGTGGCTCCTGGAATAATTATTCCGAGCTATGGTAAAATTCTTGTTCTCCTGGTAAATTTGAGTGGAAAACCAATAAAGATTGAGAAGAATAAGATCATTGCGTTTATTCATCTAATCCAAATGGCTGAATTGAGGAAATTCCACGATTTTGGTACCCTTGATGCAATGAGATTACCAGCCAGGGTGACTGAGAGTTCAATCTATTGGTTGATTGAGAGCAACTTGCTGATCTGATGGACAGACAGCAGGAGGAGTGCTCGAATTATTCAACAAGTATTAGGAAGTGTTTGCCCAGGACAACCATGATTTAGGATCTATGAGAGATGTGATCCACAAGGTCAATACCAGGGAAATTTTGCTGATCAAAATAAGACCAATTCGATGGTTGAAGGCGGCTGAAGCAGTATTAGAGGAAGAAATTAGCAAACTAGTAAGGCTGGGCTTCTAGTTCCATTATTGAGTCCCTGGGCAAGCCCTATCCTTATCATGAAGAAGAAGGATGGCTCTAATCAGGTGGTGATTAATTATCAGAAGCTGAATAAAATTACAAAGAAGGATTCTTATTTACTACCATGAATTAATGATGTGCTAGATTGATTCGGAGAAGCGAAGTATTTCTCCACAATGGATCTCATATCAGTATATTGGCAAATCAATTTGCCAAGAGAAGACCAGGAGAAATATGCGATTTTTAATGCGCAGGGGCTTTACCAACCATCAAGGATGCCCGAGGGTCTGTGCAATGTGCCTGCAACGTTCCAGAGGGCCATGGACGCCATACTAAATGACTTGAAGTTGTCATGCGTCCTGTTGTACTTGAACAATATAAATGTGTTCAGTAGGACATTTACTGATCATTTGCACCACTTATAGGAAGTTTTTAAGCGACTATCTGTGGACAACCTGAAGACTAAGCTGAGGAAGTACCACTTCTTCAAGAAAGAGTTGGAATATCTGAGATTTGTAATCAACTCTAGTGGACTGCAGCCGCAAGTCCAGAAGATCAAAGCCATAGAGCGAATGGCTGTACCAAAGTGTGTCCAAGATATCTAAGTGTTCCTTAAAATGGTCGGATATTATAAAAGATTCATTCAGGATTTTAGAAGAATCTCTGAGCCCCACTTCCATTTGCTGAAGGATTTGAAAAAATGTTTTATTTGGAGTGAAGAGGCTCAAAGATCCTTTGATGAATTACACCAGTATTTAATAGATTCTCCATTTTGAAATATCCAAATTTTGTAAAATTTGTAATACTAACCAATGCTTAATTAATGGCTATCAGCGCCATACTGTGCCAAGTAGATGAACTTAGAGATGAACATCTGGTGGTGTATGTGAGCCGGACACTCTCAGCCAATAAGAGGAACTACACCATAACTGAGCATGAATATCTTGCGGTCATTTACGCCTGTAAACAGTTTCAGGTGTACATTCACAGAACGCACTTTAAAGTGATGATGGACCACTCCTCATTGTGTTGGCTACACAATTTACAAGAACCAGAAGGATGACTGGCCCAATGAGCACTAAAGTTACAGGGTTACAATTATGAGATAGTCCACTAGGCTGGAGCTTCTCATCAGTATGTGGATGGCTTATCACAGTTACCAATGGTCCAGAAGGTATACAGGCAAGCAGATGAGTTATTCTTGATCTGGTCGACAGAAAAATTGGGAACAAGCCCCAAGAAATCTAAGGTGAGCTTCAAAAAATGATAAAAACACTGAGACCATGGATGGACAAGTTTTAAGACGATCTATTTTGAAGCAATTACTATTCCCAAAGCTGTCAGAATGAGCGGCTATTGGTCAAGCTGCTCATAAGGTTTTCAGGCATGGAGGCCTGAGGAAGATGGCTGATCATATTTGCCAGTATTACTACTGGGAGTCCATCACTACGATGTCATAAAAATCTTACTTGTTGTGTGGAGTGCAAATTGCACAAACTGCATAAGAACACGACTGATACTGACTGGTCCACCCTGGATTTGCTTTGCTTATGGTGTCCATTGACATGATGGGACCACTGACGATGAGCACAGGTGGAGTCAAATACATCATAGTTGCATTTGATCATCTAACAAGATGTGTCGAGATGAAGGCCTTGGTGAAAGTAGATGCTACTAGTGCTGCAAAGTTTATCATAGATCAAGTAGTATACTGACATGGATGCCTGCAGGTCCTGCTGAGTGACAATAGAAATTATTTCACGTCTCATGTGATCCTGCAATTAGATGAAATAATGAGGATCTAAGGAGTCATGTTTATACCCTAACAGCTGGAGATAGTCAGACTGATAGAATGGGTTAATGGGACGCTGTCTGTAACGCTGAGGAAGCTGGGTGCAGGGAGAACTTTCGCATGGTGAACATACCTTAATTTAGTGGCATTTGTCTACAATATAAGTCATCATACAGCGATGGGAAAAAAGCCAACTGAGTTGATATACGGAAGGAAGACCGCGTTGCCACCAATTTTATATCCAGTGGTGGAACCAACATTGGGATGAGTGCTGAGCAGTACCTGACCTAATTGATGAATATCCTGATTAAAATGTAAGCAAGCATTTAATAAGACTTTAAAGAACAGGATTTGAGTATAAAATGATGGATGATAAGAACCAACTGGCCTTATCAGATTAGCAAATAGGAGAAATAGTTGCCTATTGCGATGTGCATGGTTTTGGGGGAAGTAACAAGTTGGATGCATTGTGGTCAGGTCTGTTTGAGATCATCGCTAAGATGGGATGGACACCTATTCCATTAAGAACCTCTTGGATGGAAGGATAGAAAATGAGCCCATGCTAAGTACTTAAAGTGGTAGATCAATGAAAAAATAATAATAAAAGAGTTCCCAAAGGACTTCTTAACCATTAAGTTGGTTTTGTCCATATGATTTGGTTAAGTCCAAAAAAAGGACCGCTGAACCAAACTAGAGGGTTAAGTCTTCAAAAATAAGACCTCTGATTTATAGAAAACTGGTAGGTCTAAGTATATCTAGAAACCAGTTTGTGAGAATAAAATAAAAAGATGGATCGCTGAACTGAGAAAAGGCCAAGTCTCATAGAAAAAAAGAAGAAAAATATAATGGATTGATAAAAATATAGGAAAAATTTATTAAAAAACGCATAGAAAAGATTTCTTAAAAATTGTTATTTTTTATTAATTTATGTTTAAATTGGGGATGATTCTGCCTATGTTGCCTCTTGGGGAGGGAGGATGGATCACAGTAGGAGTAAACAACCCGTTGAAATCTATGTGAGATTGGATGCTAGTAAGGGCTAGAACTACTCAAAACCAAGTTTGTTGAGCGGCGGCTGATTCCTATGAGAATGTGACTAGGGGAAGCGAGATGGAAATATCAGAACATGCCAAATGCAATACCTCAGATTGGTGATGGAAGTAACGGAACAAGAAGAGGCAGTTAGCAAATAACTCTGAGTAATTTCAATATGGTACCAGAATTGGAAGATTAGTCTTGAGCGCTTGCCAATGGGCTTTGTCAAGAACATTGGACATATGGGCTGGCATCAGGCAAGGGATATTAGGCGGGGGTTGCCAAATCATGCCCCCTATTAATGCTATCAGTGGAAGATACCAATGGTTCTGCACCAGAAATGAGATAGTCTTGCAGAGAGCAAATGACATCCTGAAGATGACGACTATGAGCTTCTTGGAAGCGAAAGCAGAATGAGTGATGAAATCCAGGAGAGGCTGGAAGCTTCGTAGCCCAACTTTGAAGAACTTGGCTGGCAAAGTGAAGAGCAAGGCTGCAACTTCTCAATCTAGAATTTTTTGATATTAGAGGGGTTCAGAGCTATGGATAGAGCCTCAGTTACTTGGGCCCTCAATTTGCATAGGGGTGTTTGGTATGTTTGCTGTTTCTAATGGCTAGTTTATTTCACAAAACAGCTGGCTTTTAATACTGGCCAAGTTGGAAAAGGAACTCTGGAAGCAAGTCTGATCTGGTGAGAAACAATTTATTTAGAGAAGAGGGCATTGCTTCAGGTTGTTTGACAATGATGCTAGGATAATCTGCAAATGGAGCTGAATCCAGGAGAGTTTTTTAGTCTAACTCAGGAATCTACAACAGAGGAAGGATTGGTCACGAGTCATTTGAGACAATTGCTAACCTGGTTTTGTCAGGGTTGAATAACATTTCTGGTAATTCCACAGAAGGGCTGACTAAGGGTATTTGATTGGGAGTATGAGTCCTGAAAGACCATAGAAGAGGTTCCAGTGCGCAGATCGACTCATCAGCTGGAAGAGTCAAAGGTCTTTATCAGACATGCTATTAAGCAGTTGTTGGTACTGAGACTCTAAATTTGAAATAGGAGCTGGATGAGAGGGGGATGTTATGCTTATATGATAGTCAACATGATGCACCATGAAAGCAATTAAGCTTTAATTTTGGAGAAATTAATCTCAAACTAATGGGATAAGCTCTCTAGAGAAGAATTAAGAATGATATGAGCCAATAGGTATACAAGAAATTAGCAAGGGTGAATATAATTGAGCGTATTAATTGCAACGCAAAATGAACATTGATGGCAAGAATCTCCTGTCAAGGACAAGGAGAAAAATCAGGAAATCGAGAATGCCAGACCAAGGATCCTGAAATGACAGTGGGTCATATGCCCTGATGGGGGGAACTGGATCCCGGTATTAATATCATCATTAGTGAATCAATATAACATGACAGAAGGTTGTATTAACTGCGCTCTGAGTAGACAGTAGCGAGGAGGAAGAGGAATAGAGCCGCATGCTGAAGGTTGTCCTGAGCAGCGTTGAGTACCAATCGACTGTACTCTGCTTAAAAATAAAGAAGTATTCAACTGAGTGTCCAAAGTGGTCTTCATATCCCAATCCTTTTCTTGCTGGAAATCTAGGCAAGAGGGGGGATGTGTTGGTATATTTGCCCATATTCCCAGCTAACTAGATTACCAGGGGTCTCAAGGGGATAATTCCTATAGCAAAGTGAATTGGATACTGGTTGACCCTTATTTTGAGCTAACAATGTTTGGGGGTTTATAGGTAATTCTTTTGGTTTGGATCCATCAGAAAATGATCCGGGTGAATCTTAAGATCTCGTTGAGTAGTGTTTCCAATAAATGGGAGCATCTGATAGTTGAATCAATTATTAACTTTAAAGTGTACCGATTGGGATTAGTCAGGTTTATCACTGACCAATTGGGAATCAATGGATCAAGCTGCAAAGCGAGTGATGCCACCTGCAACTAGCAAATTTATCAGTTGGTTTGCGACCTGCCTTAATGAGTAACAAGTCCTATTACCTAAGCAGGTCGCTTGCCAAATATGGTTGGTTTGCTGGGATCAAGAGGAAAACATTAGGGACATGTTTTCCAACTCTTTCTATTTTAGGTCTTGAGGATGTCTGATGACGGAATCCTAGTCAGAATGGGGAAGACCATTGCTGATGAGATTATGATGATGGGTAATTCAATGGCAACTGCTTCTGTTTCATTGATGAGATACCAACAAAGGGTTGGGCACTGAATTCCCTCTATAACTTCACCTAAGAATTCAATTAATAAACACACACACTTTGCAGAACACTTTACCAGATTTATTACTAGTTCTATTATGTTTTAAGGAAAGTATTGCTGTGTGCTTTAATCGAAACTCTTTAGGATAAAGAGTAAGGATATGAGCGTGTATGCAGAGAAAATAAGCTGAGCTGAATCAGGGATTTCAGCTGACTATTTGTCACTAGAGAGAAGCTGTAAATGAGGATCTGAAAGTGGATCAATTTAGGTGGTATAAGGGAACAAATCCCTATTGAGGAAATCTTAAGTATTTTGAGGAGGAAAACTGGTCAAGCGTTGGACCCAATACTAGTGCTTTATTCAACTATGGATAAAAGTCTTCATACTAATATCAATTTACTATATATTATTATCAGACAATGCGGAGAGTTACACAAAACCAAACCTGTGCAGTTATTCAATTTATGGGTTATCAGCCATGCGCATAACAAACCCTATAATTTTTACAAAACCCAATTGGATTTCCCTTGTTGGGAATCCTACCTGAATGGCTGATTTGGATGCATCAGATGTTAGATTTGATCCTGAACTGACCAAAAAAGCCCAAACTTCTGTTGGGGACAATCCCCAACAAAAGTTGACAATTATCAAAAATTGGAGATCAAACCCAATTTGATCAAAAAGGATAAACTTCTTTTGGGGACAATCCCTGATGAAAGTTGACCATTCTCAAAATCAGAGCCCAACCCCAACCAATACAGTCAAATCATACTCCCTCAGATCTACCCAACCTCAGGGTTCAAACCTGAGCCATGAGACGAGCATGAGAAATTCAACTGAGATAATTGGGCTTTTACAAAAATTCCAGATTTGCTCGCTTTATTAGATATAGGCTTGGGCCGCTTAGATTTACCCAAAACGCCTCCCCAATTACCCTTATAAGCTGGTATTAAGCTAATAAACTTTACCCTTTTTTTTTCTTTTTCACAAAATTAAGTTGAAATTGATTTGTTTTATTAGGAATTGCCTATTCAGACATAGTATCTGAAAAGAAGACTTCTCGACCAAGAGCAGAAAAAAATAAGCAATCCAACACCCTGAAACTTTGGGTCCCCTGGCCTCAAAAGATATTGAGGGATATGAGGTATTACACCTATGGTCCCAACAAAACTGGTTCTCCCTGACAGGTACGCCCTTAGTTCACAGTGAAATATAATTTGAAACCCAACTATGAATAACAATCTGGCATCCAATCTCATGTTAGATCAGGAACACCTTAAACTCTTGGTTAATTTCACTGATATGATGCGCAGGTTGGAGCAATGAATCCTCATCCTTGAGCAACACCAACTCGAACTTCAAGGTGTGACTACGAGCTCAAAAGTGAAATTTGGAAGTTATCCCCTCTTGTTGCCACTAAATCGGCCCTTCATGCCACCCACAATTGGGTAGACCCAATAATTGAGGATATCAACACCTTGCAAAATAAAGTGGAAGCCCTCCATCCTTATGGAACGTCCAGCAACACCAGTTCCCCTTTAGGTGAAAATGGTCCCCCTATGTCAATAAGCGTTGTTTGACCTTTAACCCCTCAGTGGCATGTTCAATCCGTCATTCAAAAAGAAGTATGTCCCAGGTGAAGGAGGTTCTTCTCCTTTTTTTAATTATGAAAATGCTATGGAAGAAGCCACTGACATCCAGTGACTTAAACACTTGACTAACTGTCTTGCCCATATGGCTCAAGACATTATGGTCCCCCATCTGATGAATTGCCGTACTTGGACTGATGCCTAGACTGCCTTACTTTGGGAATTCAGGAGTGACTTAACCTTAGCCAACCAAAAACAGACCTTTATGGGTATCGGCCTTAATCAGGGGGAAACTATCAGCGAATTTTCCCACCATTTTTACCTTGAAGCACAAACTTTGGTTGTAGGGAATCATCTTATATTAGTTAATGCCATCACCACTACATTATTGGCGTTTAAAAACATGTCTAATATCATACTTTATCTTAAGGCGGTGAAGTCTAACTTAACGTCCATTTTCCATATTAAAGAGGCTATATTGGAAATTCTGAATAAATTACATAAACCTGTTGGGCCACCTCATTTTAACACCAATAAACCATGGTCCCAAGTTTTGGCTGTTACACCCCCTCAACTCGCCTACACCTGATACTACTGCACTGATTGCAGAAGAAACAACCACATTGTAGATGACTGCCGCATTCTTCAACGTTAGTTGGCAAAAGATCAGTCAGTATAGGGCAAGAGGCTCCCTATGCTGACGGAAAACAAGTGCCTTAAGACCCTTGTTCTAGCTCTAGCTCTATCCCCAGCACTTCAGGTTGTTTTGTGTTAGCTGCCCCTGCAGAAGTTGACATATATTTTTATATCCAAGGAAATAAACACCTGGGCTCTCTTTTAGGTTGGTCAGTTACCCCAACAAATTTTGTCAGTCAACTCTTCTATGGAAAGTCAAGCGCTGGCAGACAAAGCGTTCAAACGCATTGAACAGCCTCAAGATTGGCCATTAAGAATCCCCCGCTTGCTTCATTGCAAATCCCTACTAACAGTCTACTATCTGTTAATTCCTAGTTTGGATCTTTGGTGGTTCAAGTTGAGGTAGTCGTACATAAGGTTAAAGTCCTGGCAATAATTGATACCAGCTCACCGGTTAACGTTATTTCCTCCCAACTTATTCAAAAGATAAAAATGGCTATGGACTTGATCCATGAGGCTGAATATGAACAGCAGGTAGTCAGTCTACTAAGGCGATTGGAGTATATTCTGCCTTTCCCCTTCGCTTTGGGAAACTCTTAATTACTGCCCCTGCCATCACGTTAGAAAACAATACTTATGAGTTGCTTATTGGGTTCAACTGATACGGAAGTTTAGCTGCATCATCAACCACAAGGAAAAATACCAGTCTCTAATAGGGCATCAGGTTCCATTAATATTTGAACTCCCCGTCAAAATTAAGGAGCCCCTAAAAATGAACATGCTCCACAAATTTCCATCCTCCATTTGCAAATTCAAGTACCAAGTCTTAGGGGAAAAACTAAGTTACCCCAGAGGCTGTGGATGCCGAAGAAGGGATTTTTCTGTATGCCCTTATTCTATTACATTACCCTCAGGATCACAAGTTAATGTAGAAAGTGGATTCAGATTCTAACCCTCTTGATCAAATTTTGGAGCTTAGTGGACACCCAAACCCTTTTATCAAGGAAGCGTTGGCCTGCCCGGTGATTTTGGATCCTGCCTATGAGAAATCTATCTCTATTATAATAGGAAATTTAACCACTAAAACTCTCCAGGTCTCACGGCATGCCCATATCGCATATGTAAAACTATGTCCCATCAAGAGTATTGCCGATGTAAATTGTTTTGGCTCATTACAGGATTTAGGTTTTCATCCTCCACCCACCATATCTTTGGTTGACAGTAGAATTGGGGATAATCTTACCCTGAATGAACACCAAGATGTCAAAAACCTCCTCAAGGAATATGGTGATACATTTTCTTTAGACCAATTAACAATGAGAAAATGTCCAGGGTAATACATCAAATTAAAACTGAGGTTCACCCTCCATTTAAATCTGACCATATTAAAAATCCAAAGTGGATGAAGCTCAAGTGCCCTAAAGTCAAAGCAACTTCTATAGGCTTGGTTACTTGTGCCTTTCAAAAGCCCATAGGTTTCCCCACTCTTATTAATTTGTTAAAAGGATGGCTGTCATTGGGCTGTTATATATTATCGCACCTCAACTCTATCACTCACAAAGATAGTTACCCCAGCCGCATATAGATGACTCTTTACGCTTAATTTCAGGGGTTTCACTATTTCTCAGCTATGGATCTCGCCAGTGGATACTGGCAAGTAGATTTGTAACCAGAAGATCAGACAAAATGCGCTCTCATCACAAGTGAAGGAATATTAAGCCCACTTGAATTCCTCAGTGTTATGTAACGCCCCTGCTACCTTCCAACGCGCTATGGATGGACTACTAGGCGATTTAAAACGCTCCTACGTACTAGTTTATCTTGATAATATTACCATTTTTTCAAGAACCTTTACTGTAATCTAAATCACCTCAGGCAAGACTTTCAGCAGTTATGGCAATCGTCATTAAAACTAAAGCCATCAAAATGCTCTTTCTTCCAGGGTTGGATGGCTTTTTTGGGTCATAAGGTCAGTAAAGCCAGAAAATCTTTGATGAATGATAAGGTCTTGGCCATTGCTAAGATAACTCCCCCTAAATTCCTACAAGATGTAAAATTTTTCCTAGGAATGGTGGGCAATTATCTCCAATTTATCCCCTATTTTGCAGACACCTCTGAGCCTCTGTTAGATCTACTGAAGAAAGGAATACCCTTTCAGTGGAGAGAAGAGCAACAGTAGGCCTTCGACCTTCTACGCGTCTCTCTCTCCCACTCTCCAGTACTTACTCATCCAAATTTTGATAAACCTTCTTCCTCTTTACTGATTCTAGCAATATTGACATCAGAGCTATACTATCTCAGCATGATGAGAACTCAGTGGACCATCCCATTGCCTACTACAGCAAGACCTTATCTAAAGCCAAACGTATTTGTAGCATTACAGAATGCAAATGCTTGACGGTATTATTGGCTATTAAGCATTTCTGACCTTATCTATATGGGCAAAATTTCACTTTAATTACTGACCATGCTTCCCTGTGATGGCTACAGCAAATGAATGACCCCAATGAAAGGTTAGCCCGATAGGCGTTAAAACTTTAAAACTATGACTTTTCCATCATCCATCAACCAGGGCCTATACATCAAAACGCGGATTGCCTATATCATCTTTCCATTTTAACTATCATTGATCCTGAAGAGGATTGACTCTATGACCTCTTAACCCAACCACATTTATGGAAGGACGAATCCTCAACCCTCCAAAGAAAATTAACGAAAAGATCAGCAAATCTCCAAGTCAAGAACGGTCAATTGTGCAAACTTGTGTCCAAACAATGGGTGCCTTATGTATGACCTTCAGCTCAAACTGATGACATATTAGAGAGGCATTGGCAAGTCAGCCTTGAGGGAATTCGGAAAAGCTACCAGTGGATTAAAACTCAACGTTATTGGTAAGGAATGCTTGTTTCTATCCAGGATGTATTGGAGTCCTGTCTGGTATGTAAAAGCCAAGCTGGACCTAATCCCCGCTCTCAACATCCAGTGGTCCAACCCTGAGAACCATTCCATACTATTAGCATTGATGTTGTAAAACCTCTTCCTAGAGCCTCCAATGGCCATTGGTTCCTCCTACTAGCTGTGAACCATTTAACTAAGTGGATCAAAGCCATATCGTTCCCCACTGCTTTGAAAAAAGCCACCGCTATATTTTTGTATAATGGGATTATCACTCATAATGGGCATAACGTCATCCTTTCTGTTAATGGACAAAATTTCTGCTTGACGCTGGTGAAAGATTTAGCCGACCTGATGGATCCACTCAGGTATTTACCTCCCCCTACCATCCTGCAACCAATGGAATGGTAGAGCGGGTAAATGACACTCTAACTGCAACCCTTCAGAAAATGGCTATGACTGACCCCCTTCATTGGCCCCAATATTTGCCTAGTGCAATTCTGGCCTATCAGATTATTTACCATTGATTTACTAAGATGTTGCCATTTCAAGCGTTGTATAGCATAAATCCTCATCTGCATTTAAAGTCCAGGTGATGCTTGACAAAGCTTCTCCTGAAGCACCTGAAGTCTCAATGCGAAGTATTGCGAATGATACCATAATACTTCAGGCCCTGGATGCTATAAACCTGTCTACCACAACCATTAGAGAAACTGCTCAACTTAATGATAAGCATGATCCCCTACACACCTTCCAACCAGATGACCTCGTCCTATTATACCATCACCAGCCTGGAGGTCGTGATCACAAACTGGGCACTAACTGGTCAGGGCCTTATTGAGTCATATATAGATGGGGCAATGAACACTCAATCATAGAGGTTGTTCATGGTATAGTTTTAAACTGCGTCCATAGTTACTTCCTCCTTCCATTTTCCCCCTTCGCCAAGAACTAGAGGGGGGTATTGTCAGGAATCCTACCTGAATGGCCGATTCAGATGCATTGGATGTCAGAATTTGATCCCAAATTGACCAAAAGCCCAAACTTCTGTTTGGGACAATCCTCGACAAAAGTTGACAATTTATTAAGTTGGAGATCAATCCCAATTCAATCAAAAAGGACAAACTTCTGTCAGGGACAATCCCTGATGAAAGTCAACCATTCTTGAAATCGAAACTCAACCCTGACCAACATGGTCAAATCATAATCTCTCAGATCTACCCAAACTTGGGGTTCAAACCCAAGCCATGAGTAAAGCACGATAAATTCAACTGAGATAATTGTGTTTTTACCAAATCCCAAATTTTTTCAGGAAAACTGGAGCGTAGGAAGTCTCTGAAGGGAAAGACACAGGAAAAAGATGATACAACAAGGCTAAGTGACCCAACAAAACAAAGAGACATCTGGGACCATCTAGTACTAAAAAAAAAAACAAAGAGACATCCTAAATGGTCAGTATTGTGTTTCCATATAAATATTTGGAGCAAAACGCACACCAAACTTGCCACAAATATCAGGGACAAGAGGCCCTGGGAGCAGGGAAGGGTGGCGTAAAATCTAGGGAAAAGGCCAGAAAAATAGGAGGAGGTGGAGCTAGCAGAATAGGTGGCAGAGTGGGTGGTGGGCTCACATAAATTAATGGGTGCAAACCAGAGCAGAAAACGAACTCCAGCCATCACATAACTTCAGAGAGGTATATTTTTTTATTGAAGAAAACAAAAAATTATACAGGAAACTGGCCCAAAATTTTCTAGACTTTATTAGGGTGGTCAGAATATCTGAGAAAAGCAAAGCCTTTTTTTTAGTACTAGATGGTCCCAACCCAAGGGGGGGGATTCATCGATGTAAAAGCAAAGCCTTTCTCATCTCAGGACTTAATTTATAGGGGTTGATTCACAAAGATACCAAATGGTTATTGAAATTTGATATGAGCTACAAATTCATCGTTCTTCAACAAAATAAAAAAAATTGAATTTGGCCCGATTTCATAACCTCATATCTTGTAATTTTTGGGTGTTAAATTCAATTCCTTCCTGGTTTTTCACCTCAAATAAGCCGTTTTCCTCAGCCCTGGCTGGCAAAGCCAAAACCCATTTTTTGTCAATGACCTTAGAAAGGTCATCAGTGACCTTTAGAAGTTCTGGTCTCTGCCCTAAGGGCTAGTTGGACTTGGCTTTAGAAGGGCGGTTAGTTTCAGGATAAATGTCACTAACTGTGACATCACCCTCCACTCTTGGACGGGGTTCTACACCACTTGAGGGGACATTGGTCAAGGAGAAGTGCTTGTGGCGAGTAGGTAGCTTCATGGCGGATAAAGAGGCTTGGGTGGCAGAACCTGCGGCATCTGGGAATTTAGAGTGAAAGTTATGAATTAGGTCCTGAGCATTGGTCATGTCCCAATAAGATACCCAGCTGTTCTATGTCTTATCATATCCTTTCCAGGACACAAAGTATTGCAGGTGGTGGTGGGATAGGTAAGAATCAAGAACAGCATCAATCTCATATTGGGGTCCACCATCCACTATGACAGGATCTGGGAGAGTTGGTGTAAAAATTTATTGGGTCTGGTCATTATCAGCAAATAACCCTTAGAATCTTATTACTACACAGGTTTGGTTCTTGTGCAATTCGTCTATGCTGTATAGTATTTGATTGTATCAGTTGATATTAGTATGATGACTAA